>JAOBRH011044615.1:10276-21302 GCA_027575125.1 Umimayanthus parasiticus | reverse complement strand
ATAGAACATATAGTCCTGTCGGAATTAAAGCATGGTACCTGTTTAAATATAAATTTACTTAGAATATCCTTTTCGGGAAAGTAAATAAAGTTAATGAATAATGACTAAATGTTTCGGCGGCAAACTTTCGCTCGTTAACACTTTTCTTTTGTCGGCGCCAGTCCCAATAGGGCTTGTTATGGCAGGGACACACACACCAACGATCTCTTTATTTGGTGGAAATATTTCTTTGTTCATTACCATTTCATCTAAACAAAATCATTTTCTTTGACGTACGATCTAATCCATATATTTAAGACTCCAGTGATAATCACTGAACAAACTTCAATGGTAAAACACTTTGTAAGTCTGATTGTTTTAGCAATATACGGTCCAATCTAAAACCCTTCAGACCAGTCAGTATATATGTATTTTTTAAAAACTATTAGCTTTTGTAGATACATTTTAATTTCTTTAATAACTGTTGGCAAAGGCGGTGGGCATTTCGCACTAGTTACGGTAGCTAGCGGACATACCTTGAAAACAGAAGATTACTAAATAGTAAAACTTGATCGCATTTTCTTCCGCCGATTTTGCCCAAAGCTAACGAACAAATATTACTAGCAGTTAATCAGCTTCTCATTCAATAGTGTTTCATTGATTGAATTCAGTTCCTTGAAAGCTGGTAATATTTGGAGTTTTGTCAACGGCCGAGTATCTAATCTCATGTTTATGGGTCGTGCGTTTCGGCCATATTTGCCGATCATGGAAGTTTACACTTTCGATAATTTTCACCTCAGTCATTTTTCCCATGGACTGAGATTGTTTGTGCGTTTTTCCTTCCTTCTCTCCCACACCCATTCATCCCTTTGTTTACAGTTTCGTTTCCTTATCACTTGTCCAGGAAGAGACAAACCGCAAGTCTTTGAGTTTGACAACTGAACAGCAAGGCACAACGGCACACGCTAGGAGACGGACAATTTATTTTCAAAAGAATAAAAACCATTTTTGTTCTGCGTTAGCGAATAAGCTGAATACGGCGGTTAATGAAAGGTTGATATGGTATGGTTTTTGGTCGTGATTTCACATTCGCCAAAAGTATCATATCAAGGCTTTTGTTGATGAAACCAAACTGAAGAAACAACATGATCAGTTCGCACTTCAATGGAGCTCTGTCTTTGCGCAACACATTCGAAATTGAACCTAGTAAAGTTGCAAACTGCCATAGTTTAATTTTTTCGTGCAAAATAGCATTGATTTTCAAGAAGCGCTGCGTCAGCAATTTTTGCTTTTCGTTGATTTCCTCATCTTTGTTGTGTGGTAAATCGGAAGTAATGAAGTTGAAGCAGATAATTTGTTGGACAGTAGTGCAACCGGTGCTAAGTCGTGAGCTAATGCACGACGGGAAGGGTTGGGAAAAATGTTTTGCACGTCGACTCAAAGGCAAAAATGATTGATTACAAAAATTGTCATAGGAACATCAGTAGATTTCATTGCGAACTTCGGAAGTGGTCGGTTAAAGAAATATACTGAATTTTGAGCAATTCCACCAGCCACCAGATCGACTGTAAAATAGTAATAATAAATTGTTAGGACAGTGTTAAGATCAAAGTCAACAAAGATTCATCAAAAATCTTCTATGTTGAAAAACACCTCATTTAATAGTTCAAGTTATTTTGAGATCTAATATGTTTTCCTTTCTAATGTTGATTGTAAAAAATTGTAAAGTCGACATTTTTTGCGTTTGTTTCCGCATGCAGTTTTCAATGTAAATGCATTTCCTGGATGTATTGATGTATAAACGAGCTGTGAATCATTGTTAGCAACCTTGTATTCAAGTTGATAAAGGAAGATTTAATATCTCTGACCAAAAACTAACTGTACCAGACAAAAGACAATTTGAAGAGCTTTGTTCCTGAATTCAATGATGAGTGGAGGATGAAGAAATCAAATGTTGTTTTTTTCAGAATGCCGACACGCAATGTTAGATCCATCGTTAAATTGTTGATTCAATAGAAACATTAACTCAATTTTGAGATATGACTGATCAAAAGCAAAACGAAAAAAAATTGAGGTCTCATGGTTTGAAGCAACAAAATATTTGTTATCGTTTTCAGGTTTCGCCCTTCTAAGATTTTTGTGGTAGTGGCTCAGACTCTGTTCCAATATCGGCAATCGTTTGTTTAAATAAGGCCGCCTTAAACCCTCCTTTTAAGATATCCTAACAATCGCCTTTCTTCAAATTTCGATTTTCTATGCTATCTCAGTACGTCACTACGTGGGCTTTCTTATTCTATCCGGCTAAAAAATCGTATTTCAATTTCACACAGGCATACAAGGAAAGTACTCCGCACAAGTTCCTCTGAGAACAATGACTGAAAACATCACCATATAGAACACCTCTCTCAGTATTTCAACGAACTCATTTCCGTTTCGAAATATGCTTGCGTTCACTCTGGCCGAGTATAAGAAATTGCTTGGTAAGCAGTGTTATGAATATGCTGCAACGTGTTACCGCTAAAAGATCAGAAGCAAACATATTAAAAGTTTTTAATAAAGTTCTTAGGATTTTCCCTTTTGTTTCAATCAGATTGAAGATAACACAAAGAATAGAACTGTAGCTCTAGTTAATACATCTTCAAGTTACTTGTGTTCTAATAGTCTCTGAAAGACTTCAAACATTTGCATATTTGTATTATTAGTAGCGAAATTGACCCAGTTTTTGTTTGATTTTCTTTGATTTCGCAAGATCGTTGATTTTGAAAACAAAGGCTGTGACAGGATGTTCGAGCTTTCTGACCGCTCACTCAAAATTTCCTGTTCAAACTGAGAAAGGCATTTCCGATGAAGAAAAGGCAGTCACCCGTATGACTTTGAAGATTATTCTAATTTTGTGCTGTTTTCTTTTGTCATTGGTGTACAAAAAGCCTTATTATTGTGGGTAATCAGAGCAGAAAGACTGTTTATACCTTTTTAAAACCGCGAAAACTCAACACCGATAGTATTAAGATGACAACAGACGCGAGAACCAATTGCTCACAGATTTTGTTTTAAATATCTTATTTAAGAAGGGACGAAGTAGGAAAAAGAAATGGCATATCCATTCTGGTTCCAAACATAACAGAAGAAACTTCAAACTTCTTGCCTGTCACTTCGGACGGCTCTGTTGATCATGAGGAATGGACACGCGACACTTATCGGAAATGGCTGCTGGTTTAAAAACCTTTCATTTCCGAAGTAATGTAATCATATGACAACATTGGTAAACCTATTCGTCATTTGAAGTTCGCTTCTCGATATTTCTCTGGTAATTGAAGAAATATGTGTTCATTGTTTGGTGAAACAAACAATTTGACTAGGTTTTTGAGCGCAAAATTTCGTTTGCCACCGTTCAGGTCTTTGATTTGATTTTCTACTTCTAATAATAGATGGTAATCATATTTGGCCTCTTGTCTTGCGTAGTAAACGTAGAAAACAATTTGAATGCCATGTCCAGACACACCCAGAAATGTCTTTGTCCATCTTGACCGCAGGCGAAGCGTGTTGAAATTGGGCCACTCATTACACAGTCTTCACTTCAAATATTTGTCAAGTTTCAGATTAGAAATGAACTATTCTATATGCAATTGTTTGCTTATCAGTCCGAGTAAATACAACTCAAACTTTGGAAAGTGTCCTGGAATTTCACATTTCAGAGCCTAATGCAAATTTTGATGGAGGGAGTTGTTTTTGTTGACACGCCGGAAATGCGCTGACATTTAAAGAAAGGAAATCCAGCCCCCCTTTCCACTCGGATTGACATAATCCGGTTGCCAAGACTACGGCACCGTTGGCGCCGGGAACTGCACGATTCTATTCTTAGCGTCAAACTTGATTGGTTCGGGGCCAAATACCAATACATTCTATGACATCTATGTCAATCAAATTCGCTGATTTAACAATGAGCAGCGTTTAACCGAAATCAAATGGCTGTGAGAGCCGACCTGTGAAAAACAATTCATTTGCATGCTTCTACTGACGAGCAAAAGAACAACTATAAAAGTATTAAGTTATGCCTTCTATCGCGGTCGAAAGTCCAAGGAGTTATCGCCGAAGTCAAACAGAGAAGAGAAAAAACATGGCCAAGGGAAGTAATTCTACCTGGTTGTATGAACAGATGACAGCGAAAAGCTTTCTTCTCTTACTCGACTGCCGTCCCTTCGCGGAGTACGCTCGCTCTCACATTCAGGGGGCGATTAATTTAACGATACCGAGTTTGATGTTGCGGAGGATGAAGAAAGGCAATAACTTTTGTGTCAGCTCGCTGATTAGTTCCGCCGAGGCTAAGAAAAAGTTTACGCGGAATATGGCGCTCTCCGATGGAGTTATCTTGTACGATAGTACAACAAAAGATGTTAGTTCGGTCTCCCCTCATAGTGCGCTGGGCATTTTGATGAAGAAACTGTCCGACGATGGTCGAAACGTTAGGATGCTTGAAGGTAGGCTAAAGTTTTCCCACAGTCTTTTTTGTGTCTTAACTCCGACATTTTAACCCTATTCCATAAAATGTGACAAGCCGATTAAAAAAATATGCTGACCCTCCAAAGCACTAATGAAATTTTACCCCCGTTACCGACCGATGTGAGGGGAACATGCCCTACTTCGCTCTTTACAGTTTACAGAACACCTCCTCTTCTCCGATTGATTACTCACTCAAACTTTTTTCTCCATTTATTTCAGGCGGTTTCACAAAGTTTGAGTCAAAGTTCCCTGGAGTTTGCGAAGCTGGTGAAGAATTCGACCGTCCTCTCTTGTCGCTATCAGGACTTGCAATTCAAAATGACGAGTCGGAAGAAAACTCCATGTTCCCTCACACACAGCGACCCCGAGGTCCCCTTCTCGAAAAGACCGAAATTGCCTCGCCAGTTGAAATAATCCCCAATTTATTCCTTGGTAACGTCAAAGACTCTTGTAATTATGAACTCCTGAAGAAACACAGAATTTCTTACATTCTGAATGTAACGGACAACATCCCCAACGCGTTCCAACACATGGAGTCCTTCAACTACAAAAAACTACCAGTGGAAGACAACTGGAAAACTAATTTATCCAGCCTATTTCCAGAAGCATTTTCGTTTATCGGTAAGTGTCTGTTATTCCTTTTAGAATGAACAACTGAAATAGACAACCTACTCGTCTTGTAGATTTCATCAACAAAGATTTAAAATTGCTGACTTTAAACTTTTACGCAGTGTTTGACTCTAAACTCGCGCCAAAAGTCAATCTCGTGTTAAATTATTTATCGGTTTTTGTCGCACGTTTTGAGTTAAGGTTGTTTGATTTCGTTACGCGTTTTACAATTCAAAATCATTCGTAGACGTCAACATTTTTTAAGTTTAAATGAATTATAAGAGTTCCATATTAGCGTGGGCAGCTTTTCACTCCTTCCATCGCCTTTCAGTCACATTGAATTGTTGGTTTTTTGAGCAAGACGGATAACCAAGCATTTAAAACCGAGTAGAATAATGATTTGGTTTGCTTCTTTATAAATGTCTATTTCGAAACAGTGAAAATATGTAAGAGTATACAGGATAGTTTAATTCAAATCTTTAAACTCCGCGGGTTAATCGTTTCGCTATTCGTATAAGTGAAGAATGCACACGTAGAAATGAATTTTTTGTCCGGCGGTAATCTCTGATGAAGTTGACTTTTGGCTCGGAATGAATATTTATTTTCTGACGCGGTGTCGCGTCCTGAACTCATTCTCGCAAAACGGTCTTGTGGTTGTATAGAATAACTGTATGTAAACCACAACAGAAAACATTTATGATTTCGAAACTAATTTTCCCTCTGTTCGTCTTCGCAGATGAAGGAAGAAACAAGAAAAATGGCGTCTTGGTCCACTGCTTGGCGGGAGTATCTCGCTCTGTCACAATAACCATCGCCTACCTAATGACCACGATGAACTTGACTCTGAATGATGCGTACGACTTTGTGAAGGAGAAAAAATCCAATGTTTCGCCTAATTTGAACTTTATGGGACAATTGCTTGACTATGAAAGGCAAATTAACTCGCCGCGAATTCCCAGCCCGACATCAGATTCAATTTCTCTTGGCTATGAAAGGCAAATGAGCTCGCCTCGTACACCAGGTTCAACAACAAGCACTCTCTCAACTGATAGTTTGAGCAGTGAAGAGGGAACGGATAATGACAGTGGCAGCGATTTATAACTTTGATTCATGGATTTGATAACTTGTTGCAACTCTGTATGTTGCTGATGAATTGAGAGAAATGTGAGAAAAGAATTACCTGAGCGAGTACATGCAGTAGTAAGCGAGTTTATACACGAGTCGAGCGAGGTATTTGAATTCCTAAAGTATTGAGAATTTAGTGTAAAGGCAGTGGTATAAATGATATTTAGATTATTTTCGAAGCAGAGTCAAATTATATTAAATTATAAGAATTTATAACAAATTATCAATTACAGTTCTTTTTGTAACTGTTGTTGTTTTCAGTTTTGCATAAAGACTTGCATTATATGCAATTACAAGTAACACTATTTTGTGTTGACTTAACAAATTCTCCTCGCTTTACTGTTGCTACCTTCAACATTTCTAACTGAATCAATCGCTCAGGAACGTTTCATCCTGAGATTTCCACTTTAATACCGGGTTTAATAGTAAGTTGCGAAAATCACATTTTCCAGCCAAGGGGATTGGAGATCCAGTATCTTGAACACTCTTGTTTTAAAATATATTTTCTGGAAACTCGACAAGTTTCAGTGACTTTTGACCCCTTTTCCCTTCCCGTGCCCCTGATAAAAAACAGTTTCAAAATATAGCACGATTATACATTCAACTTTTTAGTCGTTCGCCGTTACAATGACCCATGACGCAACTGTCTAAAATACTCGAGTTCGACCATTGGACTCCGGCAGTGTTGCTCTGAGTTCTTGAATTTTTCTAAATGACCAGCCATTAAGATTGCATTTTGATACTTTGGCGTTTTAATATAAACAACTACATTTTCACCTACTTTGTATTCGAATCATACAAAATATCTAAGCGAGCAAAAGAGATAATTTTAAATTGTTAGGTTGTTAAACAAAGAGATTTATTCTTGAAATGTTGGCTTGAATTTGTATAAATCTAAATTCCATATTGTAAATATTACACTTGAGAGATTCCCAAACACGAAACGTTCTTCCAATCTACCCAAGTACTATCACTATCAATTATCATCAACATGTGTTGTAAATATCTATGAAATAAAATACAGAGTTCTATTAACTTTACACATGTTTTCAAGTCTGTTGTTAAGCACATGCACAGATCGAATATGAGCCCAGTTTAAACTGGTTTTACTTCTCGAGTACCCGCGTGTTGATTTCTAGTTTATAGCTGCAGGGCAATACTTAAACACTGGAAGGGGAAAAAAACCTTATTAATGAGCTAATACAACTGCGGGTACTTCGTTCAAGCTTCAATTGCGTATTGATGTACCACTGCACCTCGCGGAGCCAGAAAATTGCCCTCGTGACATTGTCATTTCCTATCCGGGAAGCCACACGAGTATAGTATTCGTCGGAAGAAGCATCATATTCAATATATTTCGAGTCCTCAAATACAGGCTAATAATATAGTAGGGTTCACCGATTATTGCTTCTGTTCATGTTATGAATTTCATGAGTGATTTGTTTCGTTCAAATCACTGGACTGCTTTTGAAGACGTAAAACTTGCGTTGCTTGGAAGAGGGCGGCATGCAGTGCTGGTGAGAGACCCGGAGGCGATCTTGAAGTCCTCATTCTTGGAGTTTCAAGCGCGCCACACCTGCGATAACTACATCTCGGACCCACTTCCCTCTTAAATCGGGAAAACCGCTCCTAGCCCAAATTCTTGCTCCGATGAACATAAAAAAGCTGAAATCTTGCTCGATCCTTGCCATTTCCAGTTGTTAATGTGGGAACAGTCAGTTTCAGTTCTGAAAAGGTGGTTTAATATGTATGGAAAATGATTCGGATTATTCTATATCAGTGCGCGGTTTCGCCCGAACTCATATCGTTTATACGCTATCAGGTTAGTATATTATTGAGCTTTTCGTATTCTTCTTGTGAATATTGAAACCTTTTATATTGCTAGATTGTACTAGGAAATTCCACTATCCGTGATCTCACTATCAAACCGTGCATGTGATCTGTGGGTATCCGGGCGTGCGGAAAAGGCTGCCCTCTTGCGGGAAAAATTGAAAAATTAATGGCATAAGAAAGGAAAAGGAAACTTCTTCTTTCAGAGTGGCAACTCTGAAAACATTTTAGGCTCCGAAAGAATTCTGAACCTTCTCCGCGTGTGTTAGGAGAATGGAGTGGGTGTCGAAAAGAGTTTCGAGTTTCCAACTACTCGCAAAATCTTGATACTGCTTCAAATTCTTCCCCTGTATACTGGTGAAAGGGGGGTTGCTTAACCGATGGGGGGTGTCGCCCACGCCAGTCAATGTTTCTGACCCTATTTACAACCAAATATACTGAATTTTCAATCAACTCAACATTTTTCGGGAGCAGAAGTCCGATACCTTGTATATCCGACAGCCGGATAGGAATGTCTAAAGCCTCTTTCGGACCTGAAAAAAACCTTTCCTGACCGTAAAAAGACAAGACTAAAATGTATTCTGAAGTTAGGCAGCGCCCCGCCATTTGGCCTTTTTGGGTTTTAGTAAAGAAAATTATTAACTAGTGTTTTAGTATTGAAGACTGAAGTACTTTCTGCTTCAAGAGCACAGTATACTACGCGTGGTGCTATACAAAATTTAGTGCTTTGGCAATGATTTATACTTGTAGACTGATCGTCACACCATTAAAGCCATCATTTTTCTTACTTCAAATTATTTCTCAAATGTTGTCCCAAGGAAAATATGATGATCCGTATCGTGCACACTCAGAAATGATGTTTGCAAAATCAGCCCGTGGCCAGGGCGTTGCCAGACGTTAAAATCGGTGCCAAAGTCTTGTCACGTGTGTAACCAACACAAACCCCAACGCCAAATTACTGAGGAGGTTCTAAATTTAAAGTCAAAGTTCCAGTACACGGGTCCATTAATCAACACACGTGGCGATATAATGGAAAGGAAGCAAAAGAATTTTAGCCATCACGCATTGGAAGTGGACCTGGAACGGCTGGAACAGGTCCAGTTCTGACGTAGCTACAGACAAGCGTGCAGTTTCCTGGTTTGGCGGGAAAAATGCACGCGCACGTCTTAATTGGGCTTTGTGGCCGGCCACCAGAGAAACAACAACAAAAAACGCAGACACAACATTAGATTTCTTTCCGGCTACTGAGTGCTGTGCTTTTTTTGATAACGACCAATTTCTAAAAAAATTGTGATGTCCATAGGTTGTGCCAACACTTGTAGCTTTCTTTTTTTCTTCTGAGTTGTTTTATTAAACGGCGGCATGAAAACTTTATATAAAATACCTGTGTTTTTGTAGGTTTGTAGCTCAAAACTTAGATATAAATGTACAACTGTTATCAAGCAAATCAGTTAGGCTTAAAATAATAACACATATTGTTTTTACTTGCAAATAATTTTGTATTTTCAATTTAGAGGAAAATCGACTTGATTTTTATAATCGGCAGCCATAATTCCGGAAAACATGTTTTCACTATGAAGTAAAAAGTTTATAACTTTACGAATCAAAACCATCATCTGAAAACATATATCCAGTCTTAGGGCGCCGGCGTTTAAAAAAAAAACTTGAGTAAAAAGATAATTTTGGAAACACTTTGACTTTGAGGGCGGAAAGCTGTTTGGCTCCCAAGGTATAAATGTGACTGCTGGTTGAACAGTTCAACATATCAACGAATTTCTATTTTTAAAGAATTAATATATAAAGAAATAATTGAGATTAGCTTGCAATGAAACAAACACAAAAAGCTGCTTTCAAAAATACTTTCTTCTAGATTTAGTGGACATGTAACTGGCAACTGTAGGTTAAACATTTCAGTAAACAAGACTGGTGAATGAAAACAACTAATGTGGTGTGGTGGTAGTTCGTGTGCATGTTGTGAAAACTGAGATGAATATCTGCAAAGATTAAGTATGAGGTGTTCCGGCCAGATTTCCGTTCCGATCCTGTTTAGATTATCAACCTCGTGCGGTTTTTGTCACGATTGTCAAACTGGCTAAGAAAAGCAACGGAAACCTGTGCGAAATGCTAGCAAGGAGAAACACTCTTGAATTTCTTAAAGTTTTCAATGGACGAAACTACTTGGAAAAGAAAATTATCCATGAACACCATGGTGCGCGAAGCTGTAAATATCTCGACAATCACGAGAAATATCAAACGGGTCTTCTCAAAATATAACAGTGTTTACGTATATAATGTTATGTTTGAAAAATACTCAACGGAAACGCTAGACTTGGCTTCAAATATCCTAACAGTCAGCCACAAGTAATTTCCTAGTAAAGCGTAAAGGTCGTCAAAATACATTTGGCTGTGATTTTGTGGTTACAGCTGACAAAAGCGGGATCTCTGAGAATATGTGAATTAAAACTTTATCCAAACACTCTCCAACCTGCCTCATTATCTCAAAGTTAATTTGCCAATATTACAGTCAAACCCTTCCGGTGCTTTTTATAAACTGCTTTAGTAAAGGGTTGAAATGTTTGGAGACAGCACGCAAGTCACAGTGAGCAAGTATTGTCTGGTGATTGAATTGAAGTACAATATAATTAGAATATAGTTCTCTCGTGTCGCATCAGAATCAGTTAAGAATATTATGCAATTGTAATTTCTTTTGAGTTCTATTCATTTGTTCTTCGCCTGTTCTTCTACAAGTACAACACTAACTGAATTATAAGCTTATGCGTAATCAGGCAGTTTTTCATTAGGGACAGGGCTATCAGCATGACTCTGATCCATGGAGCTGTATTCGTCTCTTTTTATTTCCTTCTAGTTCTACTTCAGTACCTGTATTCAGTACAGAAAGGCTGGTTATACATAATTATACAATAAGAAGAATTTTAAGCATTTTCTTTCTACACGTTCAGATGAAGTCACGTTTTTTCGTTTG
>JAOBRH011044615.1:0-10176 GCA_027575125.1 Umimayanthus parasiticus | reverse complement strand
ATCTTAGTGGGAGGGACTGGATACGTGTTCTAAACTTCCGTTTCTGAAATGCTCACATTGTGCCCACAGTTGTGAAAACGGTGCCCGGAGCTAGTTTGGCTGCCGTTGAGTGTGACAATGACGTTTTTAAAATGGGAAAAACGCCGTTTTTATGATAGAACAACTGAGAATAAGAGTTTAAGCATATATCATCATAAACAATACCAAACTTCTGGGTTGCAAGCGAGAGCGACGCGTGCCTTTGATTATTATCATTATCAAATTGAAGTCACTGATAATGTATGTAGTTACACGTCACAGTGATAATGTTGTGTCTGAGGAACTGAGATCAAAGCGAACTGAGCGATTTTGCGACGCGCCACGGGTTAAGTTTATTATTTATCAACGTAAACAACATGTAAGCAAATATTGAGAACTTTCCATGATTGCGATATGGGATCAAGCGGCATTTTTAACAGGATATACATAAACAAAACATGGGACAATGAGTGAATTACGGAAGGCCCGATATCAGCTGACTGGACCGTGATTGTAAAATCACCTTTGTTCGCGCTGAAAAGAGCGGAAGTGCGCCATTAAACGTGATGAAATGTTTGAATATTGAACGATGCGAGCTCGCCATGTCCGCCCACGCTGTCTCGATCTGCTTTCCGCAGAAGGCATGTGGCATATCCAAACACTCTCTCCGTTGAAGATAACGAAATCACAAATCGTACCTGGCATGGCAGGTCTTGAAGATTTTAATTCTTTCAATCAATGACGTCAGTACATGAATTTCATGTATGTTTTTTTGCCCACGTAGAAAGAAATTTATATTTCGCAATCTAAAAACCAGAGACTTATAAAATCAGAACTAGCTTCGCAATTGATTTCGAAAAAATGGCAGAAGTTTACAACTAAAAATATTAAACTAGAAGTGACAGGTGGCAAAAATTGTTTAAATGTAAGTGCTTTTTTCATTTGGCTTTGTGGATTTCTAAAGTTTGACTGCATAGAATCAGAGATTACAACGCAGAAATTCATAAATTTTCAACTTGTGTAAGCTGAAGTAGGAAGTACTTAAGGGAAGTTGGGCAACACAAAAACAAGTTAGTGTGGTCTTTCTTGCGGTTTTCTGTTTTAAATTTTAAAAAGATATATTTGACAAAAAGACAGAGAGATGAGATCGTAGAGAGAAGTCTATAAACAGAAAGTAATAAATAAATAGCGAAGAAAGGACAGCAAAAAATGAGTATGTACTCCGGCATTTTTAAAAACAAACAATAATCTAATATCTAGAAAGTATCAAAACGCACAAAATTCGCATCAATCCAAAGTAAAGAGGTCTTTCGATGCAGTCTTCAATATTATTTTTGCCACGTCATAATACTAACACTAAAGTTTTAAGTTTCGAAACCACTAAAAGAGAAAATACAGCTTTCATCAACTTTCAAAACAAACTTATTCGTTAAACGACATTTAATTAATAGCTGCTTGTAGCTGTCCTAGCTTATAAATTCATAAAATAAAAGCGCGCATGGACACGAGTTCATAACTATTTTGAGCTTCGAATGCCGCCAATTGAAAGTAGCATAATTTGTTTCCGGATACAAGGAGGACGTAAAGTGTTTATCACAGCTGTGAAAGTAGCGTTGCCCAACAACATAATTAACACATAATTTGACAATTGTCTTGTTTCAGTTGCAGTTGCACGTACCGTTGAAAAAACTTACAAGTTTTGTAAACTTCTTCTTTTGTCGCCGTCGGGAAAACTAGAGACCTTTAAAACTGCTCATACCTTTGAAAAAACCACTGATCTAAAAGGTTAGAGTTTTAAAACACAAAAATTTGTTGAAAGCACCTAGAACTTGAAGCCTTAAAAGCTATTTTAGTCAGGCTAACACGTCGCGTGCGACAAGCACGTCTTGAACATTTCATACAAACGCCAAAGGGCACAAAGTTACAGAGGGAAATTCAACTTGCAAAAAAATTGTTTTTGAAACGATATCTGCTCTACTACAAAGTCTGAATTAATATTAGGGTAATATACTAAAGTGGAACTTGGATTCGTGAATTTACACTGGCAAACAAAAGTATATACGCTTCTTACATAAGAACAATTCTGTACTGAACAACATTGAGGCTTGGATCTCCCGCAGTTTAAGAAGACTTATAAAAACCATCTGACACTTGGAAGACAGTTAATTCTCCGACCTAAACTGCAAACCCGTTACAGTCCTTATTTCCTCCCTTACTAACTGGTCTTCATTTTAAAAAAATTCTTGTTGTCTGGGCTTAAACCCAGAAGTGAAGTTGTGTTCATTTAAGTTTTCTTATTAGATTCTAGAACAGAATGACAAACTTAATAACAACTCCGACTGAAATGCCAAAAAAGGAACAAAAACAAATTAAAAACAAACTAAAAACGTCTTGAAAAAGCCGTTTACTTTGATTTTTGTAATCTTAGCCGTATCGCTAAGAAGCAACAAATATCGGGGCATTAAACTTAACCAACATCTGGATGGAACAAATCTGAAATGTAGTCCAATTTTTTAGTCTTTTGAAAAACAGGAAAATGAGGATAGGTGTTCTTATATTTCAAGACCGATAACTTTTTAATATTCTGTGATCAAAACAAACATACAAAAATAAACCTTTAGTTCTGCAAAATAAAAGCTAGTAAAAACAGTAAAAAAGGTTACATCATAGATATTGATAATATCTCTTCAGGCGAAATGAAAATCAACGAAACTTGATAATCATAATTTACACTATTATTTATTAATATTAGTCACACGGAAAGTTTGCCGCACAAGACTTGTTATGAAAAATTACAGTTTCTTTACATTTTTTAAACCTTGCAGGACCGTAATGTGAGCATTTTCTATCTTGAATAACCTATAAACAATATTTGTGTAATTTCTCAATTGAGTCCATGTATTAAAAATCTAACAGCTAACTATTTCTGCAAATTCAGCAATCCTTTTTCAAGTCAGCAGTGAAAGAACTTCACTCGTAACTATTCTATATCAGTTTACTATAAATTCAGTTGGTATTTTAATATTTTTATTCACATTGCATGCATATTTTGAGCTCATCTTTCTTTTGTTTAGGGCTTCCACTGTTGGTAGGGCAGGTTTACCTGAACTGTTACTAACTTGTGCAGCTAGAAATTCGAGGAAAGAAAAACAAGGCTCACTCGAGTTGGGTGCCATATTGGACGAGTTAAGGAGGGACTGTGGAGAGGAGAAAGGAAAGAAAGGTGGGGGGAGGGGAAGGGAGTAGCGGTCAAGTTACCATTGAAACATAAAATTGCAGTGTTAGTACAAGGCTGATGAGCTGAAGTATTAATATAATGCCAATTACCGACCAACAGCTGGCAGTAAACTGCTAGGACATATGAGTGTATTTGTTACAGGTCCAGTGGCGCAGAAAAGCGACAAACAGGTGAAAACTATCTACTTCAGTCTAGAAGCTTCCTGTAGCTGTTATATTAAAGTTCTCTTGATGGCGCCACTCCTATTAAAGGACCTTTCTTTGTAATAAAAAAGAACTGAAGAACGACTCGATTTTTTTAATGGTAAATTTTAGATGCGTATTTCAGTTGAATCTACACTGAAGTCGCCATTCGGCATTAAACTTGAGAGCAACTGTTCATCTATAGCAAACGGTGCAAGACCGATTCACAAATGATGTCAAAAATCATTTAATATGCGTACAAAATAAAGTCTTCAGACTTCTATAATTTGCTTTGAACATGGACTTATATTAAAATTTAACGGTTTCAGTTTAATTCGACTGAGGACATCTAAACATGATATGTACAGGTACCCTACATTATTATAGCTGCAGGAAGCTCATTAGCCTCAACCGATAGGAGTGGCAATTATATGAAACCAATCTGGTCCAATTTATATCAATTTTACAGAATTCGCTTCGTAGGATGCCATTTCTTACAACGTTTCAAGGAGTAGTTCATGAAACATGCATATTTTTCCACATAAGATCTTATATGAAGGCGTTTTTCAGTCAAAAATTTTACTGATTTATAGGCATAATAATTTAGGCTTATAACCAATGCCAAGAAATGTTTATTATGTAATTCTTTTGTGTACAAAATGCAAAGCAAGCGCCACTTTTTCTAAATAACAACTGTCAGTGATAAGAACTGAGGAACGACTCCATTTGTTTCAAATTAAAGAACCCAGCAGGCAGCTGAAAGAACACCCATTAACTGTTAAAGATGTCACAGGAGTGGCTCTTTAAACCGTTCAAAGGCAACTAGGTGTCAGAATATTAACAAGAACATCAAACCAGTATAAAAGTATCAGTTCAGCAAGAATATAAGTGGAAACAGCTTGAGGTCAGCTCAGTTACAGGAGTGGTACAAGAAATCTTCCCAGTCTAACACTAATATTGTTTGCATTAGGATTATTTTAGTTTGCCATAAAAGCTAGTAATTGTTTTCAAAACGAGAACCGCTTGGAATCATGTTTGTGGAGGCTCGATGTTTGTATTTTTGGTTTTTACAGGACCTGTTTTAAAATATTCCTATTTTCTAAGCATAAAATAAATGTCCTAGTATGGTTGAAAACCTGAGTTTTTATGAAACAAAGCTTGGGCCAGAGATTGTTCTTAAACTATATTTGAAATTTTGCCAAATTAATCTAAACCTCAGTGTTCTGATAACGCTTGTTCCTATAAGGTGAAAAATTTACATTTGTTCATCTACAAAGTGCTAGTTATTTATGTTAGTGCAATCAAGTATTTCAACTATTTTTGCTATGCGTATATGATATATAGCATCCTGGAACGAAATCTTTCCATTTTACTCTTGTCCCCGAAGCCTGAAGATTGGTCTTTCCGGCCAAAATATTGAATTAAAAAGTGTTTACAGTCCCGACCCTGCTGATGAACACTTGTTATCTACTAGTAGAATAACGACATGTTGTACCACCAACATACTGAACAGCAGAGAACTATAGTGGAAGGTTTCTCATTTAATATCCGCAGTTAAGTGTAGACTTTGCCGTCTGACAGACAAACAAAGGCGTCACTAGATAGAACATCAAACATTAACTTTTCTGCCGCGTTTTGTGACTTAAATTTAGACAGAGACACCACAAACTAATCTACATCTCATTTTATAGGCTTGACAACATAAAAAAAGCAAATCTATGGGATTTTTCATTGAGTGAGAAGATTTTGTTACCTGGTCAAAAAATCTCGTATATTTGCTTATAGTTTCTTAGAAATCTCCCAAACTTCGAACGCAGGTTTCCCGTTTTAATTTTCAAATATTATAGTAAAGCTTAGCCTTACAACTATCCTTTATATGATATTTTTTACTGCTTGGGTTTTGTTTATCCTGCAACGAGTTGTTTGTTCGTATTGTGAAATTACGTGCAACTAATAAATGACGTCAGTAAAATCGACCTAAAAACCACCACCTCAGACCAGTCAAGTTGGAACTAGAAATAAACTAAAGCGGTTAGATTTGTTGTTGTTGTTTCTGCTGCTGCTTCAGTTTTTATTGCTACTACACGCTTTTTTCTTTATAAGAACAAACTTTATAAGGACGCCCAGGCTGAGATTTGGCTAAATTTTTAAGCAAATGTATGGGAAAAATTAAGAACAACCCCAGGCTCATCCTTAATTTACTGGTTCTTATAAAAAAGCGTGTATTTGCTGTATTCTATATTCTACATCTCTTAATGAATAGTTTACAAGTTGTTGTTGCTGTTGTTGTTGTTTACTACATTATTTTGTTATTAATATTTTTTTCTCTTAAAGCTAAACTTGTTTCATTTTTGTTTTTGTTCTATTTTTGTTGCAAGTTCAGTATATAAATCGTCCTTAAACTGTTCTTGTTTATGTTCGGATGGTTTATTTTTTGTGAACATACTTAATAATAGGAACATCGAGGAACAAATTTGCCACAAATTCAAAACGCATTAAGCTTCAAGATCTTTTTTCGAGGGAGGGGGGGGGGTGATATTGTCTTATAATTAGACAAATTACATGTAGCGCGTCAACAGGAAAAGGCTGTCCTGAAGCATGTCAGAGAGACTAGAAATCACTAGCTGATTTTTCGCCCAATTTCACGCTAGTTTTTAGATGCTAGTCTAATTATCTTTTCACCACATGCAAGTAGGATAGTATTTCAAAATAAAAGCTAATGAAAGACGCGAGAAATTAAACCGAACGAAGTGCCGGCCGTATGCATTTTTTTTCACTGCAAAAACGACTTGTGCGCATGCTCCCCCCCCCCCCCCAAACTTTAAAAAAAACCCAGACATCTGAGTATTGCTTTGACATTGCTTGAATACAGAAATTTGGCTTTTCTGAACCAAGTGCAATAAAAATTAAGAACAACAAAATTAAGAACATTTGAAAAGAAACGCTATTTTCGTCCATGAGACGCCTTGTTTTTTGCATGAGACCCCTTTCGGTTAACGACGTAGATGTATTTAGCTGCTTTTGTCTGAAATTTAGTATAAATCAGTTGACAACTTGGTCCAACATGTTGAGAAAATGTTTTGGCATTTTGGTCTGTAATTAGGTATAGATTTTGACAATTTGGTCTGAAATTAGGAAAACATTTTTCAACAGTTTGATCTGAAATCGGGTAAATATTTTGACAATTTGATCTGAAGTTATGTATATATTTTGATAATTTGGTATAAAATTGGGTATAGATTTTGACAATTTGGCCCGGAATTTATAATAGATTTTCGCAGTTTGATCTAAAATAGGATAGTATTTCGACATGCACGAAACATATGACTCATTCAGTTTAGATGGGCTGACCTGAAAATGGGTAAGAATTTTAGCGTCGGATCTGAGTTTCGCATAGTTTAGATTGAAATATAAGCGAGGATTTTAGGAGGTGTGTCATATCCAATGATTTGGTGTTGAAGCTCCGAAGATCAGAAGATAAAGTTGTAAAATATATAATTAATATCACTCCAACAAAGAATTATTTGTCTTCAAAACGGTGATTTCAACTCGAACCAACTTCAGTAGCTTACAGGTATTCGCTTATATAATACAGTAAAAACCCATGTGTAAGAACCATGATTTTTCAAGGTCAGGCTAAACAGGTTCTTATAATTTTGGTTATTAACTATTAATTGAGGCTAATTAGGTTCTTAGAAGGTTCTTAATTTTTTAGGTATATTTTATTGTTAGACAAAAAATCAGCAACAAGCATGGGTGTGGCACTGTGACTGCTATATTACCAATGAGTACAACAATGCTAAATGATTTACCAAACCAATCCCTGCGTATCTTTAACATTTCAATCCCAACATAACAATTGTATCATGACAGTTCTAAGTAATGAACTGCTTACTTTGAAGCAAATAAGCATTCAGTTTGTCACAATTCATTGTTACTTTCATATAATTAAAAACCTGTTTTAATTTGCCAGCCTGAATAGGTTCTTATATTTTGGGGTATTAAAGTCAATATGAGAGTCTAGCTTCTTGATTCGCTAGGTTCTTACACGCGGGTTTTTACCGTACATAGTCTCTTATCCTGAATTGTTTTCATCATTTAATTATCAAGCTTGTGGAAAATCTAGAAATAATAGCTATTTCAGGCTAGCGTTCTCAAAAAGCGCCAACCAATTAATTAAGAACAACGAGTCTTTGGTTAAATTAATTGATTTTAATAAGTAGCCTGTGCACGTGCTTCTAGCTTCTACGCTGATGTGTACAAAATCTTTAATTAACCGGAACTACCTCGGGCAGAGATTTTTTGTTCTTAACATTTGGGTAAAATTTGAACTCCGTGCTAATACAAACAAACATTAATGTTGTTATAAAGACTAAGTTAAGGCGTGTCTGCACTGATCGATTGTTTATAAACTCTCACAGTTCTCAGGGAGTGTGATCCGATTGTTGGCGAGTGTTTCAATCTTTTTTCAATCAAGAACCACACAGTTTCAACAGCGTGGGATCGGCCAGTGTCGCCTTTTATTTGCAACCACTCAACAAATAACATCACTTTCAAATTTGCGTGCAATATAAAAGAGCAACATGGAAAGGTAAAAAGCTTTTTTGTCTATTGACAAATTTACGAAGAGCACTGCTCTCTTCCCTTAGTCTATGTAACAACGTCATCTAATAACTGAAGTTAAGTGCTTCCTTTTGCTGACCTCTAAATTTTAATAAATTGCTTAAAACAAATAAAGTTAATTTATAGTTGTAATTGAAGAAATTGCTAATTCCAACTCCATGTGTTTTACTTTTAGTAATAGCTAATTGTTATGTCATCTCCAAGTGTTTCGTTTTATCAGTAATCGTCTAAAGTATGCAAGCGTTGATGAGCAGTGGGGATTTCCCTCCATAGATCAAGCCCATTGTCAATCAGTGAATGATTACCAAAGACTTTCTAAGGAGCTTTTTCATGACTAAGTGTCGTCACTCATATTTTTTTGGCTCATACAATTCTTATCAAAAATTAAGTTTTTTCCAATGCAACAATGGCACCCATACAACTTGAAAACATGCGCATAAAATCGGTCTTCTCAAATATTACTGGACTGCATTACAAAGGTATGAACAAGAACTATAGCATGTTTCCTTGTGGGTTGAAAATAATATGTAACTTGGGGGGTTATTAGTGCTACGAGTTCACTTGCATGTGTGAAGGAAATCCTCTTTGAAAACTACAAGCGCCACCAGTTCCTACCCAGGCGTTACCGTGAGTACCGGGAATAAATGCTATCTATTTACTACACATACCACAGGAAACCCATACTCCATGTGTGTATTTTTGTGCTTCCTGTGGTGTCATGGTGTCCAGCAAATATAAGAGAATGTATGGACCACAACCAACTTTGACGGTCATATGAAATTGCACTTGCCTCATATGTGGTTAGTGTCCTACTTGATATCTGACGTAGCAATTTGAAGTATTTTTACCGGTTTTAGAGGGGCTTAAGGAAAGGTAACTTAGAAGATATATGAAATAGCACTAATACTGTCGCATACCTAGAGAAAACCACGTGTAAAGTTTCATATTTACTCACATGCACGAGTCCTTGAAATTCTACACATTTCCTTATTCCTTCTCATTTTTGTTTTACATGTCGACAATGTAACGAGCAAAACAGAAACATTGCAAGACAGAAAATAATGCTTTTTTAGACTCCTTTACCATGTGTTTCATAAAAAGGATTTCAAGGCATTTCATGCAGTCAGTGACAGGGTTAATAGCATATTACTGTTTACACTTGTACCCCAGTGAAAATTCACTTCGTAAGATATTTTGCTAGTTTTATTGAATGAGGATTAAATAAGAATTACTCGTCATCAGTATTTGTGCACCAGGCGAAATATGGGCGTGTAAACTGCGTATATTGCCCGGAAGCTGAGCAGTTGAAAAGGAAACCAACCCTAAGGAACTACTTTCAGTTTTAGCATAATTTTATGTGACATACATTTCAGAGTTGAGCCTGAGTTGTGGTTAGAACTTTAAAAAAACAGCAACTGTGAAATGAAAATTTCAATAAAGATATATAACGTGTAACGGAAGAAAGATGTGAAAGCGCGTCAGTATAATCCACTGACGTTTGACGCAGAAAGAAAAAGTTGTTGGTTTTTGTTTCCGTATAGAGACTTGTTCTTCGCTGATAAAGTTTTAGGCCCCATACACACTAATGCGTTTCGAAACCCTTTGTTTTCAGTTGAACGAAAATACATTGATTGCTCAACGTCCACGCCAGCGTTTTCACATCCTCTGATACTGGGCATGCGCAATACCAACCTCCTGCGATCTCTCATATCCATCCCAGCGGAAAAGAAGGCCAAAGACATGAAGCGGGCCGCATTTTGTTTTAGAGTTGGATGTGGTGAGGAAATGATGCAGATTTTAGCAATAGTTTTGACGATATAGATTGATTCTGGTGCGTTTTCTTTTTAGTGTGGATGGTGCCTCGACATCTTCACTTTACGGTTCAGTTAAAACATTAACTGCGTTTTTGAAATTACTTATACAGGATTGGTCAAACAAACATTTTACTTTTTTAGTTTATGAATGCGAGTTTCGGGTCGGTAATGCTGATAGCGGCAGGCCATATGATTTGGAAAAAGGATTTGTTTTGGTTCGGGTATAAATGGGATGGGAGTGGGAGGGAAGTGTAAGAGGTTGTTGTTCAGCTGGGCCCGGTTGTTCAAAGCCCGATTAGTG
>JAOBRH011043504.1:0-11708 GCA_027575125.1 Umimayanthus parasiticus | reverse complement strand
GCAAAAATGGTTGTAGTCGGGCAAATTTGTTGTATTAGGGAAAAAATGGCTGTATTCGGGCAAATTGGTTGTATTCGGGACAAGTGGTTGTATTCGGGCAAAGTAATTGTTTTAGGGCTTGGTGGTTGTATTCGGGCAATATCGTTGTATTTGGGCAAAATTGGTTTTCTTTGGGCATACAGCTTGTAGATGGTCAAAGTTTGTTGTATTTGGACAAAGTGGTTATATTCGGGCAAAATAGTTGAATTCGGGCGAAATTGTTGT
Organism: Umimayanthus parasiticus; assembly: GCA_027575125.1. Taxonomy (NCBI): domain Eukaryota; kingdom Metazoa; phylum Cnidaria; class Anthozoa; order Zoantharia; family Parazoanthidae; genus Umimayanthus; species Umimayanthus parasiticus. The sequence continues at coordinate 11,444 of JAOBRH011043504.1, read as the reverse complement.
ATTTGGGCAAAAGCGGTTGTAATCAGGCAAAATCGTTGTATTCGGGCAAAAAATTGCTGTATTCGGGCAATTTTGTTTTATTCGGGCAAAGTGGTTGTATTCAGGCAAAGTGGTTGTATTCGGGCAAGGGAGTTGTGTTCGGGCAAAATGGTTGTTGTATTTGGGAAAAGTGGTTGTTATCGGGCAAAGTCGTTGTATTTGGGCAAAATTGGTTGTATTCGGGCAAATTGTTTGAATTCGGGCAAAGTGGTTGTATTCGGGTAAAGCGGTTGTCTTCGGGCAAAGTGGTTGTATTCGGGCAAAATCGTTGTATTTGGGCAAAAATTGGTTCTTATTCGGCATACAACTTGTAGATGGTCAAAGTTGGTTGTATGTTCGCAAAGTGGTTATACTCGGGCAAAATGGTTGTATTGGGGAACAGTGGTTGTATTTGGGCAAAAGTGGTTGTATTAAAGCAAAATCGTGGTATTCGTGCAAAAATGGCTGTATTCGGGTAATTTTGTTTTATTCGGGCACAGTGGTTGTACTAGGGTAAAGTGCTTTTATTAGGGAAAAGTGGTTGTATTCGGGCAAAGTGGTTGTTGTATTTGGGAAAAGTGGTTGTACTTGGGCGAAGTGGTTGTATTCGGGAAAATTTTTTTATAATTGAGAAAAATTGGTTGTATTCGGGCAAAGTAGTTGTTTTGGGGCAAAAGTGGTTGTACCCGGGAAAATTGGTTGTGTTTGCGCAAAATTGGTTTAATTCGGGCAAAGTGGTTGTATTCGGGCAATGTGCTTGTAATTGGGCAAAAGTGGTTGTATTAGGGCAAATTGGTTCTATTTGGGCAAAATTGGTTCTATTCGGGCAAATTGGTTGTATTCATGCAAAATGGTTGTAATTGGGCAAAAGTGGTTTTATTCGGCGAATTGGTTGTATTTGGGCAAAATTGGTTCTCTTTGGGCATACAGCTTGTGGATGGTCAAAGTTGGTTGTATTTGAGCAAATGGGTTGTATTCGGGAGAAGTGGTTGTATTCGGGCAAAGTGATTGTATTTGGGCAAAAGTGGTTGTAATCGGGCCAATTTGTTGTCTTTGGGCAAATACTGTTGTATTCGGGCAAATTGGTAATAATTGGGCAAAATTTGTTCTATTCGGGCATATGGCATGTAGATTGTCCAAGTTGGTTGTGTTTGGGCAAATAGATTGTATTCTAGTAAAAGGGTTGTATTCGGGCAAATTTGCTGTATTTGGGCAAAAGTGGTTGTATTCGGGTAAATTTGTTGTATTTGGGCAAACTTGATTGTATTAGGGCAAATTGGTTGTATTCAGGCAAAGTGGTTGTATTTGGGCAAAATTGGCTGTATTCGGGGAAAAGTGAATGTATTCGGACAAATTGGTGATATTTGGGCAACGTTGGCTCCATTGTGGCAAAGTGGTTGTATTCGGGCAAAGTGGTTGTATTTGGGCAAAATTGGTCATATTCGCACAAATTGGTTGTATTTGCGGAAAGTGGTTGTAATTGGGAAAAGTGGTTGTACTCGAGTAAACTGGTTGTACTCGGGAAAAATATTATACTTGGGCAAAAGTTGTTGTACTCGGGCAAATTGGTTGTATTTGGTCAGAATTGGTTGTACTATGGCAAAGTAGTTGTATTCGGACAAAGTGGGTGTATTTGGACAAAGGTGGTTGTATTCGGGCAGATTGGCTGTATTTGGGCAAAATTGGCTCTTTTTGGACATACAGCTTATAGATGGTCAAAGTTGGTTCTATTCTGGAAAATTGGTTATTTTCGGGCAAAGTGGTTGTATTCGGGCAAAGTGGTTGTATTTGAGCAAAAGTGGTTATATTCGGGCAAATTGGTTGTATTTGGGGAAAATTAGTTGTATTCGGGCAAATTGGTTAAATAAGGGCACAATTGGTTGTATTCGAGCAAAGTGGTTGTATTCGGGCAAAGTGGTTGTATCTGCGCTAAAGTGGTTAGATTCGAGCAATTTGGTTTTATTGGTGCAAAATTCTTTTTATTTGGTCATATAGCTTGTAGATGATCAAACTTGGTTGTATTTGGGCAAATTGGTTGTATGCGGGCAAATTGGTTGTATTTGGGCAAGAGTGGTTGCATTCGAGCAAATTCGTTGTATTCGGCCAAAGTGGTTGTAGTCGGGCAAAGTGGTTGTATTTATGCAAAGTTGGTTGCATTCGGGAAAATTAGTTGTATTTGGGCAGAACTGGTTGAACTCGGGATAATTGGTTGTATTTGGGCCAATTTGGTTGTATTCGGGCAAAGTGGTTGTATTCGGGGCAAAATGGTTGTATTTGGGCAAAAGTGGTTGTATTCGGGCAAAGTGGTTGTATTTGGGCAAATTGGTTGTATTCGAGCAATGTGGGTGTATTCGGGCAAAGTGGTTGTATTTCGGCAAAAGTGGTTCTATTCGGGCAAAGTGGTTGTATTTGGGCAAAAGTTGTTATATTTGGGCAAATTGGTTGTATTTGGGCAAACGTGGTTGTATTTTGGCAAATTGGTGGTATTTGGACAAATTGGTAGTGATTTGGCAAATTTGGTTGTATTCGGACAAAATGGTTGTATATGGGCAAACTTGGTTGTATTCGGGAAAAGTGGTTGTTTTCGGGCAAAAAGGTTGTATTTGGGCAAAAATGGTTGTATTCGGGAAAATTAGTTGTATTTAGAACAAATTGGTTGTATTAGGGCAGATTGGTTGTATTAGGGCAAATGGTTGTATTCCGGCAAAGTGGTTGTATTTGGGCAAAAGTTGTTGTTTTCTGCAAATTGTTTGTATTTGTGTAAAAATGGTTCTATTTGGGCATAAATCTTGTAGATGGTCAAAGTTGGTTATATTTGGGCAAATTGATTGTATTAGGGCAAAGTGGTAAAATTCGGCCAAAGTGGATGTTTTTGAGCAAAATTGGTTGTAATCGGGCAAATTGGTCGTATTTGGGCAATATTGGTTCTATTTAGGAATATAGAATGTAGATGGTCCAATTTGGTTGTATATCTTCAAATTGGTTATATACGGGTAAAGTGGTTGAATTCGGGCAAATTGGTTGTATTTGTGCAAAATTGGTTGTATTCGGGCAAATGCATTGTATTTGGGCAAAATTTGTTTTATTCGGGCAAAGTGAATGTATTTGGGCAAAGTGGTTGTATTTTGGCAAAAATCGTTGTATTCGGGCAAATTGGGTGTTTTGGGGCGAAATTGGTTGTATTCAGGCAAATTGGTTGTATTTGGGGAAATTTGGTTGTATTCGGGCATATTGGTTCTGTTTGGCCAAAACTGGTTGTATTCGGTCAAATTGGTTGTATTTGGAGAAAATTGGTTGTATTCGGGCAACGTGGTTGTATTCGGGCAAAGTGGTTGTATTTGGACCAAAGATGTTGTATTCGGGCAAATTGGTTGTATTTGGGCAAAACTGGTTCTTTTTGGGTATACAGCTTGTAGATGGTCAAAGTTGGTTCTATTCTAGAAAATTGGTTATTTTCAGGCAAAATGGTTGTATTCGGTCAAGGTGGTTGTGTTTGAGCAAAAGTGGTTGTATTCGGGCAAATTGGTTGTATTTGGGGAAAAGTGGTTGTATTCGGGCAAAAAGGTTGTATTTGGGCAAAAATGGTTGTATTCGGGAAAATTAGTTGTGTTTAGGACAAATAGGTTGTATTAGGGAAGATTGGTTGTATTTGGGTAATTGGGTTGTATTCCGGCAAAGTGGTTGTATTTGGGCAAAAGTGGTTGTATTCGGACAAGAGTTCCTGTTCTCGGGCAAAAATGGTTGTATTCGGGCAAAAATGGTTATATTCTTGCAAAGTTGTTGTATTCGGGAAACGTGGTTGTATTCAGGCAAGAGTGCTTAAAGTCGGGCAAAAGTTGTTGACTTCGGGCAAAGACGTCGTTATCGGGAAAAAGTGGCTGTATTGGGGCAAAGTGGTTGTTTTCGGGCAAAAGTGGTTGTATTCGGGCAAAGTGGTTATATTCGGGCAATAGTGGATGTATACGGGCAAAAGTGGTTGTATTTGGGAAAGGTTTCTGTATTTGGGCAAAAGTGGTTTACTCGGGAAAGTGGCTGTATTCGGGCAAAAGTGGTTGTATTCGGGCAAAAACGGTTGTATTCAGGCAAAATTGGTTGTACTCGGGAAAGTGGTTGTATTCGGGCAAAAGTGGTTGTATTCGGGCAAAGTGGTTGTATTTGGCCAAGGTGCTCGTTTTCGGGTAAAAGTGATTGTATTCGGGCAAAAGTGGTTGTATTCGAGCAAGGTGGTTGTATTTGGGAAAGTGGTTGTATTCCAGGCAAAAGTGGTTGTATTCGGGCAAGGTGGTTGTATTCGGGCAAGGTGGTTGTATTCGGAAAAAAGTGGTTAATTTTGGGCAAACTGGTTGTAATCGGAAAAAGTAGTTGTATTCGGGCAAAGGTGCTTGTATTCGGACAAAGTTGTTGTATTTGGGCAAATTGGTTGTATACGGATAAACGTGGTTGTATACGGGCAAAAGCGTTTTTATTCGGGCAATATGGTGGTATTCGGGCAAAGATTTCTGTATTCGGGCAAAAGTGGTTGTATTCGTGCAAAGTGGTTATAATCGGGGAAAATGGTTGCATTCGGACAAGGTGGTTGTATTCGGGAAAGTGGTTGTATTCGGGGCAAAAAAAGTTGTATTCGGGCATGGTGGTTGTATTCAGGAAAGTGGTTGTATTCGGGGCAAAAAGTGCTTGTATTCCTTCGAGGCGGTTGTTTTCGGGCAAAAGTGGTTGTACTCGGGAAAAAGTAATTGTATTCGGCCAAAGTGGTTGTATTGGGGAAAAAGTGCTTGTTTACGAGCAAAGTGGTTGTATTCGGGCAGGGTGGTTGTATTCGGTAAAAAGTGGTGGTAATTGGGCAAGATGGTTGTATTCGTGCAAAATGGTTGTATTCGGGCAGTGTGGTTGTATTCCGAAAAAGTTGTTGTATTCGGGCAAAAAAGGTTGTATTCGGGCAAATTAGTTGTATTTGGGCAAAGTGGTTGTAATCGGGCAAAAGTGGTTGTATTGGGGCAAAAGTGTATGTATTCGGGCAAAGTGGTTGTATTTGGGCAAAGTTATTGTATTCGGGCAAAAGTGGTTGTACTCGGACAAAAGTGTTTGTAATCGTGCAAAGTGGTGGTTTTCGGGCAATTGTTTTTGTATTCGGGCAAAAGTGGTTGTATTCAGGCAAAAGTGGTTGTTATCGGGGAAAGTGGTGGTACTCGGGCAAAAGTGTTTGTAATCGGGCAAAAGTGGTTGTTTTCGTGCAAAGTGGATATATTCGGGCAAAGTGGTTGTAATCCGGCAAAAGTGGTTGAATTCGGGCAAAAAAGACTATATTCGGGCAAAGTGGTTGTAATCGGGCAAAAGTGGTTGCAATCGGGCATAGTGGTTGTATTCGGGCAAAATTGTTGTATTCGGGCAAAGTAATTTTATTCGGGCAAAAATGTTTGTATTTGGGCAAGGATGTTGTATTCGGGAAAAAATGGTTGTATTGGAAAAAAATGGTTGTTTTCGGGCAAAAGTGGTTGTATTCGAGCTAGGTTGTTTTATTCGGGCAAAAGTGATTGCTCTCTTGCAGAGTGGTGGTGTTCGGGAAAGAGTGGTTCTGTTCGGGTAAAAGTTGTTGTCTTCGGGCAAAGTGGTTTTATTCCGGCAAAAGTGGTTGTATTCGGGCAAAGTGGTTGTATTCTGGCAAAAGTAGTTGTCTTTGGGCAAAGTGGTTGTATTCGGGCAAAGTGTTTGTATTTGCGCAAAGGTGGTTTTACCCCTGCAAAGTGGTTGTAATGGGGCAGAATTGGTTGTATTCGGGTAAAAGTGGTTGTATTCGGGCAAAGTTGTTGTCTTCGGATAAAAATGGTTGTATTCGGGAAGACTGGTGGTTGTCGGGTAAAAGCGGTTGTATTCTTGCAAAGTGGATGTAATGGGGCAAAGTGGTTGTATTTGGGCAAAAGTGGTTGTAATCGCGCAAAGTGGTTCTAATCGGGCAAAAGTTGTTGTAATTGGGAAAAGTGGTTGAATGCAGGCAAACTTGTTGTATTCGGGAAAAGTGGTTGTATTCGGGCAAAAGTGGCTGTATTCGGGCAAAAGTGTTTTTCTTTGGTCAAAGTGCTTATATTCGGGCAAAAAAGGTTGTATTCGGGCAAAAGCTCTTGTATTGGTGCAAAGTGGTTATATTTGAACAAAAGTGGTTGTATTCTTGCAAAGTGGTATTATTCGGGTAAAGTGGTTGTATTCTGGCAAAAGTGATTGTATTCTTGCAAAGTGCTTATCTTCGGGCAAAAGTGGTTGTATTCGGAAAAAGTGGTTGTATTCGGCAAAAGTGGTTGTATTCGGGCAAGAGTGGTTATATTCGAACAAAGTGGTTGTATTCGGGCAAAAGTGATTGTATTCGGTAAAACTGGTTGTTATCATGCAAAAGTGGTTGTATACGGATAAAGTGGATGTATTCAGGAAAAAGTGGTTGTATTCGGGCAAAAAGTGGTTGTATTCAGGCGAAGTGGTTGTATTCGGGCAAAAGTGGTTGTATTCGGGCAAAATTGGTTTTATTCAGGAAAAATAGTTGTATTCGGGCAAAAGTGGTTGTGTTCGAGCAAAATGGTTGTATTCGGGCGAAGTGGATGTATTCGGGCAAAAGTGGTTGTACTCGGGCAAAATTGGTTATATTCGGGCAAAGTAAGTGTATTCGAGCAAAATTGGTTGTATTCGTGCAAAGTGGTTTTATTCGGGCAAAAGTGGTTGTTTTTTGGCAAGGTGGTTGTGTTCGGGCAAAAGTTGTTGTATTTGGGCAAAGTGGTTGTATTCAGGCAAAAGTGGTTGTATTCGGGCAAAAGTGGTTTTATTCGGGCAAAGAGGTTGTATTCCTGAAAAAGTAGTTGTATTCGGGCAAAGTTGTTGTAATATGGCAAAAGTGGTTGTAGTCGGGCAAAGTGGTTGTATTGGGGCAAAAGTGGTTGTATTCGGGCAAAAGTCGTTGTTTTCGGGCAAATTTGGTTTTATTTGGTAAAAGTACTTGTAATCGGGCAAAATTGCCTGTATTCGGGCAAAGTGGTTGTATTCGAGCAAAAGTAGTTGTATTCGGGCAAAAGTATATGATTTCGGTCAAAGTGGTTGTTATCGGGCACAAAAGGGTTATATTCGGACAAAGTGGTTGTATTCGGGCAAAAGTGGTTGTAATCGGGCGAAGTGGTTGTATTCGGGCAAAAGTGGTTGTGTTCGGGCAAAACTGGTTGTATTCGGGCAGAGTAGTTGTATTATGGCAAAAGTGGTTGTATTCGGACAAAGTTGTTGTATTCGGGCAAAAGTGGCTGTATTCGTGCAAAAGTAGTTGTATTCGGGCAAAGGTGGTTGTATTCGGGCAAAAGTGGTTGTACTCGGGCAAAAGTAGTTGTATTCCTGCAAAAGCGATTGTATTGGGGAAAGTGGTTGTATTCGTGCAAAAGTTGTTGTATTGGGGCAAATATTGTTGTATTCGGGCAAAAATTGTTGTATTCGAGGAAAAGTGGTTGTATTCGGGCAAAGTTTGTTTTATTCGGACAAAGTGGTTGTAAGCGGGCAAAAGTTGTTCTATTCAGGCAAAAGTGGTTATATTCGGAAAAAGTCGATGTATTCGAGCAAAGTGGTTGTTTTCGGGAAGAAATGGATTTATTCGGGCAAAGTGTTTGTATTCCAAATAAAGTTGTTGTATTCGGTGAAAAGTGGGTGTATTCGGGCAAAGATGGTTTTATTCGGGCAAAATGGTTATATGCGGGCGAAGTTGTTGTATTCGAGCAAAAGTGGTTGTATTCGGGCAAAGTGGTTGTATTCTGGCAAAAGTGGTTGTATTCGGGCAAAGTGGTTGTATTCTGGCAAAGGTGGTTTTATTCGGGCAAAATGGTTGTATGCGGGCGAAGCTGTTGTATTCGAGCAAAAGTGGTTGTATTCGGGCAAAGTGGTTGTATTCCGACAAAAGTGGTTGTATCCGGGTAAAAGTGGTTGTGTTCGGGCAAAGTTCTTTTATTCGGGCAAAAATGGTTGTATTCTACGACACTGGTTGTGTTGGGGCAAAAGTGGTTGAACTCGGGCAAGAGTTGTTGTATTCGGAAAAAAATGTTTATATTTGGGTAAAATGGTTGTAATTGGACAACAGTGGTTGTGTTAGGGCAAAAGTGGTTGTATTGGGGCATATGTGGTTGTGTTCGGCGAAAGTTGTTGTATTCGGGCAAATGTAGTTGCATTCGTGCAAAGTGGTCGTATTCGGAAAAAAAAGTGTTATTCGGGAAAGTTGTTGTATTCGGGCGAAGTGGTTGTATTGGAGCAGAAGTGGTTGTCTTCGTGCAAAGTAGTTGTATTCTTGCAAAGTTTTTGTATTGAGGCTAAACTGGTTTTATTCCGGCAAAAGTGGTTGTATTAGGGTAATAGTGGTCGTATTCGGGCAAAAGTGGTTCTATTCGGGAAAACATGTTTGTATTTGGGTAAAGTGGTTTTATTCCGACAAAAGTGGTTATATTCGGGCAAAAGTGGTTGTAATCGGGCAAGTGTGGTTGTAGTCGGGCAAAGTGTTTGTATACGGGCAAAAATGGTTGTATTGGTGCAAAATTGTTGTACTCGGACAAAATTGATTGTATTAGGGCAAAGGTGGTTGTATTCGGGCAAAAGTGGTTCTAATCGGTCAAATCTAGTTTTATTCGGGCAAGAGTTGTTGTAGTCGGGCAAAACTGGTTGTTTTCGGATAATGTGGTTGTATTCTCGCAAAAGTGGTTGTATTCGGGCAAACGAGTTTCTGTTCAGGCAAAGTTGTTGTATTCGGGCAAAAGATGCTGGATTCGTGCAAAATGAATGTATTCGGGAAAAAGTGGACGTATTAGGGAAAAGTAGTTGTATCCGGAAAAAAGGCGTTATTCGGGAAAGTTGTTGTATTCGGGCGAAGTGGTTGTATTGGAGCAAAAGTGGTTGTCTTCGGGCAAAGTAGTTGTATTCTTGCAAAGTGGTTGTATTGAGGCAATAGTGGTTGTATTCGGGCAAAAGTAGTTGTATTCGGGCAGAAGTTATTGTATTCGGAAAAAGTGGTTGTATTTGGGTAAAGTGGTTGTATTCTAGCGAAAGTGATTGTATTCGGGCAAAGTGGTATTAATTTGGCAAAAATGGTTGTATACGGGCAATGTGGTTGTGTTCGGACAGAAGTGGTTGTATTCGGGAAAAAGTTGTTGTATTCGGGAAAAGGTGGTTGTGTTCGGGAGAAGTGGTTGTATTTTGGCAATACTGGTTGTATTCGGGCAAAACTGGTTTTATTCGGGCAAAATGGTTCTATTCGGCAAAATTGGTTGTATTTGGGCAAAGTGGTTCTATACGGGCAACGTCGTTGTATTCGGGAAAAATGGCTGTATTCCGGTAAAGGTGGTTGTATTCGGGCAAAAGTGGTTGTATTCGGGTAAAAGTGGTTGTATTCGCGCAAAAGTGGTTGTATTCGGGCAAAGGGGTTGAATACGGGCAAAAGTGGTTTTATTGGGCAAAGTGGTTGTTTTCCGGCAAAATTGGTTTTATTCGGGAAAATTGGTTTATTCGGGCAAAAGTGGTTGTGTTCATGAAAAAGTGAATGTATTCCGGAGTGAGTGGTTGAAATAGGGCAAAGTGCTTGTATTAGGGCAAAATTGCTTGTATTCGGGCAAAGTGCTTGTATTCGGGCAAAAGTGGTTGTACTCAGGCAAAAGTGGTTGTATTCGAGAAAAATGGTTGTACTCGGGCGAAAGTAGTTGTATTCGCGCAAAAGTGGTTGTATTCAAGCAAAGTGGTTGTATTAGGGCAAAGGTGATTGTATTCGAGCAAAGTGGTTGTATTTGGACAAAAGTGGTTGCATTCGGTCAAAAGTGGTTGTATTCGGGAGTGAGTGGTTCTAATAGGGCAAAGTGCTTGTGTTCGGGCAAAAGTGGTTGATTTCAGGCAAAGTGCTTGTCTTCGGGCAAAAGTGGTTGTACTCGGGCAAAAGTGGTTGTATTCGGAAAAAAGTGGTTGTATTTGGGCAAAGTGTTGTACTCGGACAAAATTTTTTGTATTCGGGCAAAGGTGGTTATATTCGGGCAAAAGTGGTTGTATTCGGGCAAAAGTAGCTGTATCAGGACAAAATTGGTTATATTCGGGCAAAGTGGTTGTATTCGGGCAAAAGTTGTTGAATTCGGGAAAAGTGGTTTTATTCGGGCGATATGGCTGTATTCGGGCAAAGTGGTTGTACTCAGGCGAAAGTAGTTGTATTCGCCCAAAAGTGGTTGGATTCGGGCAAAGTGGTTGTATTAGGGCAAAGGTTGTTGTATTCGGGCAAAATGGTTGTATTTGGTCAAAAGTGGTTGCATTCGGACAACATTTTTTTTAGATGGTTGTATTCGGGCAAAGTGATTGTATTCAGGCAAAAGTTGTTGTATTTCAGGCAAAGTGGTTGCATTCGGGCCAAAATTGTTGTATTCGGGCAAAGTGTAATTATTCGGGCAAAAGTGGCTTTTTTCGCGCAAAAGTGGTTGTATTGTGGCAAAGTTGGTTGTATTCGGTCAAAAGTGGTTGTATTCGAGCAAAGTGGTTGTATGCGGCAAAAGTGGTTGTATTCGTTCAAAGTGGTTGTGTTCGGGAAAAAGTGGTTGTATTCGGTCAGGGTAGTTGTATTCGGGCAAAGTGGTTGTATTCTGGCAAAAGTGGTTGTATTCGGGAAAAGTTGTTGTATTCGGGAAAAAGTGGTTGTAATCAGGCAAAAGTGGTTGTATTCAGGCAAAGTTGTTTTTTTTGGGCAAATGTGGTTATATTCGGGCAAAGTGGTTGTATTCGGACAGAAGTGATTGTTATTCGTGCAAAGTAGTTGTATTCGGGACAAAATGGTTGTATTGGGGCAAAAGTGGTTGTATTGGGTTAAAGTGGTTGTATTCGGGCAAAAGTGATTGTCTTCGGGCAAAGTAGTTGTTTTAAAGCAAAAGTGTTTGTATTCGGGAAAGAGTGTTTTTGTTCCGGTATGTTGGTTCTATTCGGGCAAAAGTGATTAAACTCGGGCAAAAGTGGTTGTATTCCGGTAAAAGATGTTGTACTCTGGCAAAAGTGGTTGTATTCTGGAAGAAGTGGTTGTATTCGGGAAAGTGGTTGTATTCTTGCAAAAGTGATTGTATTCTTGAAAAGTGGTTCTATTGGGGCAAAAATGGTTGTATTTAGGCAAAAAAGGTTTTGTTTGGGCAAAGTGGTTCTTTTTAGACAAAAGTGGTTGTATTCGGGCAAAGTGGTTGTGATCAGGGAAAATTGGCTGTATTCGGCAAAAGTGTTTGTATTCGAGCAAAGTGGTTGTATTCGGGCAAAAGTGGTTGTATTCGGGCAAAAGTGGTTGTATTCGTGCAAATGTGGTTGTATTCGGGCAAAACTGGTTCTATTCGGGCAAAGTGTTCGGTAAGAGGGGTTGTATTTAGCCAAAAGTGGTTGTATTTTGGCAAAACTGGTTTTATTCGGGCAAAAGTGGT
>JAOBRH011042393.1:0-13273 GCA_027575125.1 Umimayanthus parasiticus | reverse complement strand
AGATAGATAGATAGATAGATAGATAGATAGATAGATAGATAGATAGATAGATAGATAGATAGATAGATAGATGCATGCATACATGCATGCATAGATAGATAGATAGATAGATAGATAGATAGATAGATAGATAGATAGATAGATAGATAGATATCTGTAGAATCTTTACGATATTTGGTTACAACATTTCTTTAATACATGAAGAGATAATAAAACTATTTCTAAACTAAAGCGATCAGTTCTCCATCTCGGTAATGCCTAACGCCTATTTCTCCTTAACGTATATTGGTTCTTGTTTATGGCAGCCGGCAGCAACTTTCCTAATCTGTGGCTAGTATTATTGTTAATATATTTAAATGTTTTATTGCAGATGGACTCATTGTAATCTGAAATAGTTTGGATACCAGCTACTTCTAGTGCCTTACATGTAGGCAAGACCAGGAAATATAATCGAAAGTGCTCTTTTCTGTACACGTTCGAGACCATTCTGCAAATATTTGGGCAGCGCGTAATAAAAAAAATCCTGGTACAGTATACGATAAAATACTTCTGATGGATGTCGTATATAAGAGAACTAGGTCATTGGAAGAGAGCTTTGCCCTTTTCAGTTGCACCAAAAAATACAAGCATTTGGAAGCCTTCTTAAGTACTTTGCCCATGTGATCGTTCCATGGCAAGTCGCTTGTTATTGCCGGATACCAAGAGGTTTTGCGCTGTGAACTACTTCTAGCTCTTGACCATTTACAACAATAGGTTGCAGTTCTGGTTGGTTTCTAGTTTGTTTAGCTTTACTCTATTATCTCAAGACCACTGAGCTGCTTTGTCAGCGATTTGCTGTGCATTGCTATCACTGCCTCTAGACACAACTTCAGACGACGTTGTGTCATCTACGTACTTCCATAGCTTGGCATTCAAGTTATCGCTAAGCCGAGATCATTAATAGGATGAGAAAAAGCCAGGATCCCAGCTTTGTACCTTGAGGGACACCTGAGGGTACTTTACCCCATTCAGAAAAACATCCATCAGCCGGCTTGTTTCGTTGTAAAGGATCAGTTGTTGAAGAATAATTAGCTCACACTTGCACAGAAATATAGAAGAAATCGTTCCGTTCTTGTTTGGTGTATTGACTTTGTAATAAACAAGAGGTTTATAAAAAAAAACCTAACTCGTGGCCCATAATCGTTTAATTTTGAAATGACAAGATAAAAAAAAAAGTTACTCCAATGGCTTAACCAAGTGTGCCGTACCGAGACGCCCACGTGATTATGAGTTGATCTCGCGTAACGCATGCAATGTGACACAAAACGAGCTTGACCTTTGCTCTACAGCTTTTTAAAAAGGGTCAGAGTTAATAATTACATCAAATTTACACTGTCAAAGGATACACTACTTCGCTTTCAGGAATTTACCGTTTAGACTTGAATCTAAATCATTGACAGACGCTTTCACACAAAATAAATTATGAGCAGTAACAACAATAATTACAGAGTTCCTTCCAAATCTTCTACAAGTTCAAGTCAGGCCACTTTAATAAACGTAACTGAATATAAAATAACGCTTTACCTTTATAAAACCAAATAATCCAGGCAAAACATTTTCGGCTAGCTTTTACAATAGATATTTAATACAGCTCCAAACGACGCCAGGCCGTGAAAGTAATCAGTAATACTGGCATGTTTCTAGAAGGCGGCAGAACAAGCTTATCTATTTTAAAACTTGTATCGCTTTACTGGAACAATGCATCTATAGCTTATCGTAAAATCGCGACCCCCAAAATAATAGAAAAAAGAACGGAGGCGAAACCTCCACTCGTAGAGTAATAATGAACTTTGAAAATCGAGCGACCTAAGACTCTACTACAACGAAAAATGGCATTTACTAATTTAGACATACTAAAGTAGGTGGCAGCCTTTTTTAACAGTCAATCCAAGATTATTAATTGACAGGCTTTTAATCAGCTGGTAAAAATTTGGATTATCCACTAAACCTTCTTACTGTTACTTAAAAAAAAACTATGAACGAGGTAGCATTTTACTGTTTAGCTCTCATGCGACAAAAGGGCCGGAGTGTGATAGAAACTGCTATTTTAAAAGACCAAATAAATATAAGTAATTGTCTGCAATTTTGGAGCAGTAGGTCCCTGGATTTGTTGAGGGCGTTACGAAGACTATAAACGTCAGCACCAAAATACATTGTGGCCACATTACTGTCGTAACACCTTCAAAAACATCTGATATGTCTAACAGTTCAACCTTTTAAGAAAACAGACTGCATACTATATGCAATTAAAGCGAAGCAATAGTGATAGCAATCTTACAAAGAAACAGTGATTACAATGATAAGCTTGGTGAGACAACATTTCACAAAACTGAAAATTTGACCGCTGTCAAGAGGTTCTAATAACTTGATGTCACAATCTTTTTTTTACTGAAGGAAAAGTTGATGACTATGATCAGATAACACAAGGCAGTTTTACTTCATGTTTACATGAACATGGTTCGACAAAGCAAAAAAGCCTTTTAGCCTAATGAATGTAAACAAAGTCGTATTATTTTGATTTTAACAAACGTACATAATCCCCTAAGCTACATGAATGTAAATTGTTTTCCTTTAGAACACATTATATTTTTGGTATATTTTGTGTTTCAGCCTTTCGCCTGTAGGTATTCTTAAATTAAACTTTTAGGTGTTTGAAACACGTTATGTAATTGCTTTTTTTTAACTCTGGGTGCAAAACTTGTGTGATGACTCATAGTTAAATTTTTGGTTACTAACAACACGGAAACGTTTTTAGTCTTCAACAGAAATGAGTGCAAGAAACAAAAGATTAACATTTTTTGACAGGTTCTTTGTCCAGCTTCTTTTTAGACAAGAGTGCCCTAGAAAACATCTTAGAATGCCGTCTTCTTGTCGAACGGAAGTCAGAAAGAAGCAAAAGAGAGTCTTGGAGAGTGGGTACTTCATGACGGCACAATGTCCCACGGTTTCAGAATTTACTAGTGACTTTTCGTACAATTCAGGATCTCAGTTGACAGGGAACTGTCGAAAGCCTTTTGTCCGTAGCACTATTGTTGTGGTTTTCTATATGGATTGATGATCATTGTCACATTGAAACTGACAGAACCAACAGTGGGTCTGATCAATGGTATGAATTGCTTAGGCGCAGCAGTTCACTCTCACTTGCTCAGGGATATATATCAGAAATAATTATATTGATTTTATAATAGATAATGAACTTTACAGTATAAAGTTCGACTGGCGACTAAAGATTTTAATAAAACGAACAATGGCACTTAGACATATTAAAAATAGGCGGCAGCCTTTTAATCCTGGAAGACTAGTTTTGAAAAAACCTGACTGTTTCTGCGTGGGTTGATATGGTATGTTTTTCGTCTGTGGGATATGGCGTTTAGCTGACTTTTCGAGCGTTAGCCTTTCGTCGGAGCAGACTCGTTTTAATCCGACAATCCACGTTCATTAATTGTCAGGTTTCTATTCAGCTGGTATAAAATTGGATTATCCACTAAAGCTCCTCACTGTTACTTAGGAAGATTACAAAAGAGGTAGCATTAACTACTTAGCTCTCGTGAGACAAAAGGGTGTGTGATAGAAATTGCTAACAAGACCAAAATAATTAAAGTAGCTCGGTCTGCAAGTTTTGGAGCTATAGGTTGCTGGATTTGTTGAGAGCGTTATGAAGACATAAATACATCGTTGGTACATAAATACATCGTGGCTATATTGCTACTATTGCTACCGTAACACTTGAAAAAACTTCTGATAGTTTTAACAACGGTTCAACCTGTAAGAAAATAGTCTGCAAGCTAGGTACTGAATCAACCATAACTATAGTGATAGTTATCTTGTAAAGCGGCAACACTCATTAGAATCAGAAACATGTCGAGATAATGTTGAGAAACTGTTGGAAGATTCTAATAACTTGATGCCACTATGTTTTGTACAAGGCAAAACGGATCAACTCTGACAAAAGGACGCTAAAGTCACTGTTGACTATGTTCAAATAAAACAAGGCATGCAGTTTTATTTCAGGTCAGTACAAGAAAGGTAATTGATGTGGTTCGACAAAGCAAAAAGACGTTTTGGCCCACTAGATTTGCTAAGCGTCCCTGATTCTGTTATCAAGGATGATAATGACAAATTCGTATAATCTTTAGGAGTCTCCTAACATGAAACATTTGTATTTTCAGTATATTTGTATTTTAACAATTCATGTGGTTGCTCAGTTATTCTACAAAATTATTGTGTCATCAAATTATTGGAATCTCCTCAATAGCGGCTAAAACTTTTCAGTC
Source organism: Umimayanthus parasiticus (assembly GCA_027575125.1). NCBI lineage: Eukaryota > Metazoa > Cnidaria > Anthozoa > Zoantharia > Parazoanthidae > Umimayanthus > Umimayanthus parasiticus. The sequence goes on along the minus strand of JAOBRH011042393.1, from coordinate 8,960 downwards.
TTGTAAAATATTATCTCACCAAGTTCATAATTATAATCACTGTTGCTTTATAAGATCGTTTTCACCATTGCTTTGGTTGATTATTTAGTTTGCAGTCTGTTTTGTTAAAGGTTGAACTCTTACAGCCGACGTTTTTGAGAGTATCATGGTAGTAATGTGGCCACAATGAATTTCTGTACCAACGTAAGTATTCGCAACGCTTTCAACAAATCTAGGAATTCGAACCTACAACTCCAAAAATTCTGTACAGACAGTTACTTTAATGATTTTGGTCTTTTTAACAATTTCTTTCACACTCCCTTTTGTCACACGAGAGCTAAACAGTTAAATGTTACCTCTTGTAATTTTTTTAAGTAACCGCAGTAAGGAGTTTTAGTGGATAATCCAGTTTTGTACCAGCTGAATAAAAACCTGTCCATTAATGATCATGTATTTACGGAATAGAAGGTTTCGGCCAACTTTTAATATGTCGGCTAAGTTCCGTTTTTCGTTTTTTCCGAACTTTTTTTTACCGAAAGTTCATTAGGAATTATAAAGTCAATGCAAGAAACAAGATTTAAGATTTCTTATACATTTTTGAGCAAGTGCGAGTGTACGGCGACACCTGAGCATTTCACACCATTCAGAGCTACACCAATTGGTTCTGTCAGTTTCAATATGTTTATGATCAACCCATCTAGAACAACCAAAACAATAGTAGTTACTTGGGCTACTTATTGACAGTGCTAAAAGGCTTCTGAAATTCTGAAACCGTGGAGAAATTGTGCCATCATGAAACACAAGGGTTATGCTCAATCGTTTTGTTTCTATTTAGACTTCATTTCGACAAGAAGACCGCATTATACTAGGCGCACTAAAACACTCATCTCTGAAAAGCAGCAGGTCGAAGGACTTGTTTTAAATGTTTTAAATTCTCTATGTTGTTAGTAACCACTTCATTAACTCTCGGACTACCACACAAGATTCTTCAACCAAGAGTTTTTAAGATAGAAATATTTCGGTACCAATGCAACTACTACATGTACCTAGTTTGAATGATTATGTCAATCCCCTATCGTCTTTTGGACCTACCCACTTTTCATCTATTCATCAGAGAAGAAACGGAAGGTTAATTTGTATAAGAAACAAAACTTAAAATTTTGTTTTTGAAAGGTTGCTATTGACGCAGTAGAAATTTACAATTTATGAACAATTTATTCTTGTTTTAAATGTCCTTGTTTATTCGTTAATGATTACCAAAAAACAGAACTAATCAGAGGCAATTAATAGTTTTACTGACAAGCCTACGGATAGCACTATTTACTTTTGGTTTCAGGTAAACAGTGCTTTATCTTTAAACAAGACCTGCAGTGTTTATCTTGGTATTTATCTTTCGCAAAACAAAGAAAAAATATGTCTCACCGTTAGAATCATGATCTATTCCGACAGTTCGGCGAGAAGTATAAACAGTAATTTGGAATCCGACTTTGACGGCACCTCAAGGACAGTGTTTCCTCCGACTCCGGGGTAATTTGAGTCAAATATGACATATTAGTTCTTGCAAAATATTTCCTGGAAGAGTTTTACCGAGTTCACTAAAATAAACAGTGTTTTTCATTTGAATAGATTTCTTGAAGGATGACATAGTAGATGGCTTGAAAAATGTGGAAAGCAAACAGAAATACAGTCGTATTGTTAGAAGTTACGCAAACATGTTCCACACTACAAAGTCAGCGGAGGTTTGCTGGTCTTACAAGTATATCGCATTTCTAACTTTCCTTATTTCAGTTCAATAATGAATATTGTTTATATGTTTTTGAATATTTGATGATCAATTGTTAAAGTATTTTGACTACAGATAACAAGGACAGAAGAAAAAAACAATGTCTGAAAGTATAGATGTTGTGCAGTATTAATGGGGTGAATGTTGGACAGCTACAGTAGAGTTGACCTTTTAGATCTCTCCCAGTTTAATTTGGAAAACTTCAAAATCCTAAAAGGCATATAACCAACGAAATCAATTGATAGACTTTCCTTTTTCTAAGACTGAATTCGAAGATGAATATTTAAAAGGAAAATTGCTAGATTTGTTTCAATTGTTCCTTAACAAGATTCTAATTCAAAACTAGCTTGTGGCCAGCTTCAATCTCTCAATTTCAGATGTGGGATATAGTTTCATAAATTGTGTAAATAAATGCAACTTCACTTTAAGGAAATTAAAGATCTGAACTGAAATTTATCCATAAGCAAAACCCACGCGGTGCGATATCAAAAACAAGGATCAATCGATAGTCAAGTTTTTGTAAATTCGATACTGCTTTAATCGGGTGAAAATGCGGAAGATTTTTTAATAAGATATCATAACCTGTCAAGAAAAATCAACGATTTTGCACATTGTGATTAAATCTATTGATACGAGAATTTATTAAGAAATTGTGTACGATACTGGTGTCAAGTAACTTTAAAGATAGTCTTAGAGCGGTGTGTTCGAGTCTGGAGTTACGGGAACACCTGAAAGGTAGGGAACGGCCGCAGTCGCAAATTCGTCGAAGCAAAATTTATTAGAAATATCATAGTTTCCTTTCCTAATGGGGAATTATCTCAACCAACCAATAGTCTTTAATACTTAGAAGAAACATACTCTGATAGAATCTCTTAGAAGCTAAGCGAAATAAACTTGCATTGTTATTGGTTAATACGCTGATAGTCCATCACAGCGAAGCAGGTGTTATACAGAAATTCAATTGCCCAACCTGAATGCTGTCCTGTACAGTTATTAGAGCCATGGAATGTCTATGTCACAAGCTGGACTTATTCCTCTGAAGTAATCTTTCTTTTCAGAAACCTGGTAGATGTGCTAGATTGCATCGACAGTGAGACTTAAGACAACGCTACGCGATACGGGGTACTTGCAACGTTAGATGCCAAGGTTTGTGTTGGAAATTGTAAAGCGTCGAAAAACTGTTTTTTGTTTCGCTCCGGACGTGACAGTCAAATTCGAAAAACGTACTAGAGAGTCTCAGAGAGTTTTATTTTCGATAACTTATCACTCTTGCTGCTGAATGGGTGTCAATGAATCTGACCCGAATGAAGATCACAGTTCTGAAAAGTGAAGGAAATAGTCTTCAATTCTCCCCATGTTTGTGGATTAAGCGAGTTTCCTTTCAACTTAAGTGGAAATTTTTGTAAAAGACTGCTAGTAAATAAATAGATAGAGTTGTTTTATAAGTCGCATGTTGCAAGGATAATGACTAATGTTGCGGTTCTATTCAGTGCAATAATATTTCACCTTTAAGAAATCAATACTCACTAAAGTGTTCGCATAATCCATGAGTCAAATTGTGTTTGCTAATTGGGCTTCCACATAAGTTATGGAGGCAGCTATTGCTATTAGCAGAGAAAACAGACTTGTCAAAACTCGAAAACAAACAAGAGGAGTTAAATTTCTCCGTTAATTTTGCAATATCTTTGAGGGAGCGTAAACATATTTTCATCAAAGCTTTATAGTTTAAGACAAACACAAGTGGTTCACATGGCCACCTTATGTAGAATTTGAGCTTTCTTAGTGGAAAGTTCGCAGTAGGCAATAACAAGGAGTATATCTCTTTTAAGTGCTTGAAACACTCATTTTCTTTTAGTTGTCTTGGTAGACGGCGGCTGAATGATTAATTCTAAGCACATACAGAAATTTGGGTTTACAGCTTTCGCTGACACAGTTTGACAGACAATTAAAGAAAGAATGCAAAAGCATTTCAAAATTACTAGCGCGAATAAAGACAGTGTTTATAGAGAAATTGTTTCATTTTTATCACTGACTTACAAGCAAAACACTTGATTCGAAGAAACCATATTAACCACAAATTGTTTATAGATTTCAAAGAAATAATCGTGGTAGCTTTCAGCTTTTGTCATACAATGCTTTCAATGATAGTCAGGCTCCCAAATTTAAAACGAACTTTTTGTCTCCTTGCACAATTCCCAAACTTTTCAATTATTAAACATGTTGCTTGTTATACTGGGATACTCGTTGTTTTCGCCGATTGGTTTGAAATATTAATGAGTGTTTCCAGCATGGGGCAGCCCTTACTGTGATCGACAATTATTCTTCAAATTGTCGAGGTTTGTTTGGGTTATCGATCGTGTCTTAAACCAACTTCTCCTCTCTTCTTGAACTGGTTAGGCAAACAATTGATGAAACAGTTTTCTCTTAATCCCGACAAATCTATTTCGTGGTAAAGAACAAATAAGTACTGTGTAAACTATTACTAAGAAAATTGAATAGAAAAATTGAAGTTTCTATTTGTCTGCAGATTATACTTGGCGAATATTGCGCATTGGTGGGAATTAGGTCAAGCAAGAGTGATTAAAGCAAACGCCAGAAGGCCGGTTGCAATTATCCAATCAACGACCTGAGTAGCAACACGACAATTGAATTGGAAACTCAAGCAAGGTTTTGGTAGTGAGGCGTGGAAATCTCCTCTCCATCTGTTTTCCTCCTTCAATATAACGTGCAAAAATGTAGTAATTAATACACATTTGTGGTTTGCAGTTCAGCATTCAGCGGTAAATACCCGAGTCGACTACTGAGAGGTTTGCTTTTCTTGGACAACTTGTCACTCGGGACAACCTCGTGAAGCGTGTTCGCGGACTCCGGTTGACGTGAAGTCGAAGGTCACTGTTAGCTGAGGCCGGTCGAAAAGGAATTAAGACTGAAGAACTGAATTAAAACTGATCAAAGTGATCCCTCTTGAAATGAACGACTCGGGTGTAGAATCTAATCGCACTGCAAATGGAGAAACGGTCTACAAGTTGCCAGGGATGATAGCCCAGGCTAGTTTTGTTATTTTCATTCTTATTTTGGATGTTGGAGGGAATTGCTTGGTTTGCGGTGCCATAATTCGCTATCGTCGTCTTCGGACAATTACAAATTATTTCATAATCTCACTGGCCGTGAGTGACTTGCTGGTTGCTTTTCTGTCGATGCCTTTTCGGATTCATCATGTCCTAAATCAAATGCAGTGGAACCTCGGAAAAGCAGTTTGCCAGTTTTGGATTTTCTCAGATTTGTTGTGTTCAGCTGCATCAATGACCAACCTCAGTCTCATCAGCGTGGATCGATACCTCGCCTTGTCGTACCCTCTCACTTATCGATCCATTATGACCAAACGTAAGGGCGCTGTGGCCATTGTGGTGGTATGGTCGTATGCTTTGGTCATTTCTGGCATGTCTTTCAAGCAGTGGGACAAGAACGCGATAATTATGATTAACCCTGCTTGCAGGAAAGTTGATAAATATTACTACACGTTCGCCATAATCCTTGCTTTCTTCTTGCCCTTAGTGATACTGGTAGTGGCCTATTCCATGGTCTTCAAAGTTGCACTCAGTCAAGCTCGCAAGCTCCAGTTACTCAATGTTGGCCACGCTAAAGGCGCAATAACGGAACTAGGTGAATCCAACGACTTTAGTCAACCTCGACCGAGCGTTGTAAGCATTGGGAAAATTGAGAGGCGGAGACGAAAGTCAATTGTACGCGAGCTGAAAGCGACAAAGACACTCGCGATTGTTGTTGGAACCTTCATTTTCTGCTGGTTGCCTTTCTTTATATGTATGTTTGTGGTTCAATTTTGTCCCATGTGCTTTCAAAGACTTCCGCCAACTGGACAAGAAGCGATCGGGATAACGTTTGCTTATGTACTCCCTCTTCTAAATTCTGCCGTCAATCCCATCATTTATTCCAGCTTCAATTCGGACTTTCGTTACGCTTTCCGTGAAATAGTTTTCAAAATACTCGCTGTTTTTTCGCGATCCAGTTCACCGAGACAACGACCACATGGTATTGACACAGACTATGAATGTAGTGCAGTCATGAATGCTAATGTCCCGCCGGTGAAAAACCACAAATATAACAACGGGAATAACACGCGCATAACCTTTCAAGATAGCACCTCTGGGGATGTTGAAAACCAAGATAACAATGCCGAGGACGATCTAGACTTTGATGCAAATGAAAATAACGAAACTACACATATTATCAAACGTTTTAATGGTACACCAAAAATAATCATTGAAGAAATAAGTTCACAAGATGGCGAGGCGTCAGTATGAAAACACGTTATCTTGAAATCATAAATGATGCAATGTGAGAAATGCAGGGAAAAGCCGGGATTGTTCGCATTTGCGAACCTACGGATAGTTTTTGAACGACCCAGAAAGCAAGAAATTTTACGCTTTTGAAGTGAGTTTAGGAAGGTCACTTGCAATAGAAGATGTTCTTCCACTTGAAACAAACTTGGTTTTGTTACGATAATTTGTTATTAGCTTTTGTCACTTGCAAAACGAATTTCGTTTCTTTAAATAAGATGTACTTTTGTTCTTCTGATCGGACCGTAGCAGGTGCGTTTTTGCTGCCATGTTACTGTCTTGTATCACGGCTTGTTTTTGCATGAGCTGTATGTATTTCAACCGCCCCCAATCGCTTAGCTTGAATTTTATTACCACATAATTTTAGCACGATCTGAAAAGAGAGAACGAACATGCATGCGATGCAGTTGTATTTGCTTAGGGCAAACAAAAAGCAGACGTACTGAATTGTTTGGAAAAGCTTTTCACGTCGTTTACCAGAACATGTTCACTGTTCTGTGATTCAGTTTAGCGAAACAAAAAATACATTTTTGAAACTAAACGAGGTAAATATTTTTGTCAATTTTGTCGAAGTTGATAGGAAAGCATATCCGAGCAATTAACACAACATGCCAGGCCTTATAGGAAAACTAAACCTTCCCAATGAATAATGAATTATGCAAATGCGAAGTGGGAGAAGAAAAAGGAAATGGATAAACCAAGATGTAATCTCAATGAAATCAATTCCTACATACATAAGTTACGTTAACGATACAAGGGTCATCCGTTACAATTTACCACACGGTCAAGTTATAGTTAAAAACTTTAATAGAATTTGAGACTGTTTTGCCTTCTATTTCATATATTTAAGCTGTTGTTCGAATTTTAAATTGACAACATCTCTGCAGTTGTTACAGAAGTGACAATGGTTAAGTCATTGATATAGAAGGCGAGTCTTCGCTTAACAAGTCATACTCTGTATATCGCGTCAGTTAAGTGTAGATTTATAGAACATGCTAGGATGCCTCAAAGCAAACCAAATACAGAATAAAGCTAAATAAAACAGGGTAAAAGCAAAACTGTGGATCTCTTGAGTGGGCGTTTTGACACAGGACAAATTATTCAACTTGTTAGTTGTCATGACAGCGCTTACGTTGTTTCAATATTGCTTTATTCAATGTGAAATTTAGAAATTAGAAACAAAGACATGGACAAGATCGTAGGCAGCCTCTTTAGTATAGAAAGAACAAAGATAGAGAGAATTTGGGGAAGAAATCTAACTCCGCTGGAAATCTTGTAGGGAACAATCCCTTGCATTAGCTTTAGACTCTGGCGGAAACTCCTAATGAAAAACATGGGATGGAAACATACTCTATTGTATGTTATCGGCTGCTAATAAATGAGGTCGAATTATGGTAGCCGTAATAGATAAGTCCTTTAATTCGCTTACTGACTTCCACTTAGTGCAATAATTGGTCTTTCTACTTGTACATATGGCTGGGTTTCCAAGTAAACAATAGCACAAGAAAATGTACCGAGCCATCAATTAATTATCAACGTTTTTTCCAATTGAATTTTAACAAAATATTTTATTAAATTCTCTAGCTGTGATCGCAGCTTTTGACCGGATTTAACCACGGCCAGTTATGTTACCGTATTAGCATGTTGCCAGCGTCAGTCTTTTTTTGTTTTTTGTTTTTTGTTTTTTTAAAAAAAAATCGAATCCTGTTTTGATCGAGGGAGCGGAAACGTGTTTTGGAAAACTGAAAATTGACTGCAACCGTTTAGAGAAAAACTGGTTCAACAGGCGAAATTCTCAACGTCCAAAACTTGATGATTAAAAATGGATTCATTGCGAACATTTTGAAAGAGATTCTGATTTCATATGTGTACAAACCTTGATGTAAATAACGGATGAAAACGTGGCAAAATTCGAAACGTTTTCTTTCCTTAGAATGACGCGCGTACGTCATCCCACCTTGCTTTGGAGCAAGGCAATATACGCACAGTGACAACATCAACTGCCACAGTATTTGTCTAAATTAACCGGGCCCCAATTGCTTGCAGTTTTGAAACGATTCCCTGCTCAAACAATTTGCATTTTTCTCAATTTCATAATTTTGTTGCATGTCAAAGTTAAAACCAATAGATTGATTTCAGTTGAATGTGCAACAAAATAGAATCTGAATATATTTAGTTGTAAATTTGGCAAGACCATGAAGTCATACATGTAAGTCCTTGAGAGTTGAAAATACAATATTTTTTGGATGTTTATAAAATACGAGTGATAAACTTATTCTGATAAGTTTGTTAATTTTTACCTGTAACTTTTCGGTAAGAAGTTAAGCGATAAACGAAACTGTGGCAATTATCTCTTGAACTAATAAATGTAGTGTTTTGACTGGGCTGAACGCAAAAATAAACAACTGTAGATTTTACAAGTCATTGCGAAAGGAACCATTCTGAGAAAAACAATTTCTATTTCAAAACAACCACCTTGTAAAATCTCCACTGTATTGGAGGTTACATGCAAATAGTAGAAGTAACCTTTTGAAATAAGAAAAAGCGTTCTTTCAGTCTTACTGTTTTTAATAAAATTCATGTTCAAACGAGGAAACTCATCCGCATTATTTTGATAACATGAGGCACTACCAATTACTTGCTTTAATCATCATGAACAATAGCCTTTTTTGACGTATTCGGGAAAAAACAGCACTTATATTTTCTTCAAAAAGATAGCCACTGCAAAAGAGTCTCTGTAAACTAAACAAAATTTATTCGAGTTTTACTAATTTTCCAAAAGCCGGCTATAAATTTGAGAAAGGTACTTCAGTAGTATAATACTAGGTAAAACAAGTATG
>JAOBRH011041282.1:0-13273 GCA_027575125.1 Umimayanthus parasiticus | reverse complement strand
CTATATATACTAGTAACGGTTGTAACTTCATTGCATTTGGCAATTTTATCTGATGAGTGCCGCACAAGTTGTGCGGTTCGAAACTAAATAGTAATAAATATGCCAAGCCAAATCTTGAGTTGATTTGTCACTTCTTAAATTTCGCTCCAGTTTTTCTATCGAGCACTCTGACGACATTTGTGCAATATTCAAATGGTATATATATATATATCGCAAACAAGCCATACAAGCAATATATATCGCAAACAAGCCATACAAGCAAGTTAACAAACGAAGACAACAGGACCTTAGAAAGGAAACAGTTGACAACATCGAAGACTTTTAAAACGCTACACTGCACTCAGGCCATTTTATGTGACATTTTGTCAAGCAAAGTGTTCAAGAGCTGGTTTGGCAATGTCATCCCAGCAGGCAAGCAGGAAGGCAGAGATGATAAATTGCTCAAATCAATTGTTCGAGATTACCAGTCGTGCAAAAACAGAGCAGAAACGAAGAAAATCTATGCACAGGAAGACAAAGTAAAACCTAAAATATTGATTAGCAGTACCTTCAAGGGGAGCAAAATGGAGATTGATGGGGTGGTCCAATAAGTAAATCGAATGGAGAAGGCAAAAGCAATCATCAGGTTAGTAAATCAGGCGATGAGAGACAGTGATTGCTCTCAATCATACCAAGGGACTTCTCGACATCTGTACTGCAGTCCTATTTTGGTTATACAAAAAGTAGGATGAGAGCAGCAAGAGTCCATGCTGTGCTGTTTGGCAGGGGTGCTGTTCCACAGGATAGCCTCCAGTTTACACGGCATGCTGTCAGTTCAGAAATCATACAGGAATTCCAGGATTTCATCAACCAGGAAACATCTCTCGTCCGTCAGCTTACTGAAGTGTAATTGTTGATTGAAAGGAAACTGGCGTGCGTTATTGGTAGTGTGACATCAAGGATGTGATTGAGCAATAATACCAACTGCAGAACCCTAGTGGCCTGAAAAGGATATACATGTATAGCCACCTTCCAAAGAATTTTCGGATGAGCTCTCAATGTTAGCCGGACTTTGTAATTTGTGCGATGGTTTTAGTCACTCATACTTGACTCGTTACAGCCACTACTAAGTGACATCAATACAGCTGGTGTACTCACGACTGATTCTGAGCTTGTATTAGAAACAAGGGAATACCAAAAGCTTTTAAGAACCAGGTGTCAAATGAGATATGTAATAGTTCTAGAACTTTGTGAAATCATTTTTGCAGTGAATCTGACTGAAACACTAAATTATAGCCATCGTCCCTTTTTCCACTTCCATCCTTTACTACATTCTACCAACTGATTCATTTATTTTTGCTGACAGATTTATAACTTTCTTTACAGTATCAAGGGAACATAGTAAGAACTGTGTTGTGAGTTACCCTACTTATCCTTCTCCAGCCACATGTAAACTCTCGCTCTGAATCGTTTTGAGAAGGGCTACTTTATTAGGAGTGGTTGGGTTGGGGGGGAGCATTACACCTCTACACCAATAGCATTATTTTCAGTTGACGTCACATCTCTGCGCGCAGTGCCCACTGGGATTGAAAAGCAGTCAGAATTCAAGTCACGCTCGCACGCGATCCTATTTGTTTGCTGCTGTTTTACACATGTTCTGCGATTTGCGAAGCAAATTGCGCTCAATATTCTTGATTATTATTTATTTGTCGGCACATTCTTGAGAAAATTGTAATGGAGGAAGTTATCCTAACAGAAAATGATGTTCCTGGAGCTTATTTCACAGATAATCCTTCAAAATATGACGTCATGGCTTTGAAACGATGGCTCGCATGCCACTGTCAGAACAGGAAGGGGTTGCGTGCTGAATTGCTCGAAAGAGTTCGTGGTTGTATTGCCCTTAAAGTGCAAGTTGATCCAAAAGTGGACAAAGGTAAATGGTACGAACTAAAAAAGAAAGGAGGAAGTCTAACTACAGCTGCTTCTGCAGCGAAAACTTCGTCTTTGGCAGCTTCTTTTCCAAGTGATGGTTGGTCTGTGTCTCGTTCCGTGGATGTTCCAGAAATGTTCAATTATGGTAATACCCACCATTACATGATCAAGTCAATCGCAGACTTTGGCTTGAAAAGCGAGGACTATGCTTTCAGCAGCAATGAAGACGACTCTGATGATGGCAGTGGCTATACCACCACAAAAAAGTCCTGCAAAAGGAAAGATGGCTGATCAAAAGCGGCTATGTTTTTGACCTACAAGACAATCAGAATGACAAACACTACTTCTTGAGTGCGCTTGTTCGCCACTCAATGAAGAATGAGTACCCTCTAAATGTTTGGTGCCCCTCAGCAAGACGAGTGGATTTGTTATAAGAGCAAGCTACGATTGCAGATAAAAGGCTTTGAACCAATGTGCACGTTGCATCAGTTCTCCTCACTCTTGTGAACCACACCGAGGAACAAGGGTATTGCGTGACCGAGCCTTCGACGTCAAAAGCTTGCGTGTGGAATCGAGGAAAGAAGAGAGAAAAAAACCCAAATCTCTGCACGAAGCTCAGTACAAATCCAGAAAACTGAGTGATAGCAGAGTTTATAACTGGGACCCAAGACCGCAAGAAAATAGAGCATCCATTTCAAATAAACAAATCAATAGGTTTGTGGTTGACCTACAAAGCGCAAGCTGTGCCAATCAGGGTCAGAAGTCAATGTGGGAGACATCATTAAGAATTTCATATGATGATTATCCCCTGACCACTGAAAGAAAAACTGTTCTTCAGAGAGAGACAATATCGCCTTTCTGTCTCAAAGTGCAAGGAGGCCTGTCTCCTTGGCGAAAAGATTATTTCAAACTATGGAAACGAAAGGGTCCATTTGCAATGGAAATGCTTCCGCTGGCTTTCCAAAAACTTATGGTTTCCGAAATTTGTCCAGACAAAGGACATGAAATATGGTATCACAGAGGAGGCAAAGGCTAGAGGGGCTTACTCAAAGGCCATTGCCAACAAAGTCAAAACAACTGGCCTCTGGGTCAATAAAAAATTTCCTTTTCTTGCACCCAGTCCAGACGGAGTTGCAAAGAACCCGGGAAACAACAATTCCGGAAAATCTCGTTTAACAGAAATTAAATGTTTGAAATTTTTAAGAGAAATATCAGTAGAAGAGCTCATTCAGCAGTGCAATGAGAGCAAAATAGCAAGTGTAGTCCTAAATCGGCAATGCACTATTATCAAGTGCAGTTGTTACTTGTGACTGATTTTAACATGCTCTTAAAATGTAAAAACAAAAACTGGATCTAAGTGATAAATATTTTACTAATTAATGCCTCCAAAACATCAAACAAATGGTCTAATGTTTTCAATGAAAATCCTCTTCAGGGGAACAGGGGAAGACAAGGACTACGAAAAAGCTGTAGAAAAGCTCAGTGACTACTTTTCACCCCATAACCCATCGCATACGAAGTTTTAATTTCCGCCAAGCCAAACAATGTGACGGTGAATCTCTCGATTCCTATCACACATGACTGCAGCAACTTGCCAAAACCTCTGGATTCACAACTGTTAACAATGAAACTGCCCGAACACATCTTCCTCACATGCAACAAGCCAGCAATGTTGAGAAGAAAACCTTCGTAAATGCCGTAACCCGGAGCAAGAAAGGCACCAAGATTCCTAAACCAAGGCAAGATCGACCTTGCAAAACAGAACTCTCTCACCAAGATCATAGTTATAGTTATGTAAAAAAAATAAGAAAAAAAATAAGAAAAAGAAAAACAACAAAGTAAGTTCGCCAACAATAACATCACGAAAAAGTACTAAAAAGAAGATATCCTTTAAAAGGAAGAAAAATTAAAGTCCGTAAATGGAAATCCTGAACACCCGTATGAACTCCCTCTTAAACAAAAGATCCGAGCTACTGGCCAAATGCCGTCATGAAAATAATTTTCACGCCTGTAACTTCATACGCCCTTAAAAAAATGCCCTTAGTTTAACTTAAGATCGCCACAGTGCGTGAAACTGAAGTTACAATTACAGAATTGTTGAGTTTTAAACATGATTTCACCTACTTTTATCGGTTTTTATTAATTTTACCAGCGTGTTTTAATCTTTTATCGAGGAAGAGAAATAAAATTTAGGGCTGTAATACAGGTGAACATGAAATTTCTACAGACACCCACACCAGTGACAACCGGGTAAATACCTATGAAGCTAGTCACCAAAAACGTAGGATAAATACCTCAGAAAACAACCACTCAGAGAGCAACCCAGATACTGATACCTAAAGGAGCCTCTCAGAATGTGGTGAGGGTGAAATTGACAATCAAACACTCAATCCACAAACCTCACCAAAAAGCAAAGGTTTCTTTCACAACAGCAAAATGAAAGGAAAAGTAAAAACCTAACAAAGTTCATGGCAAAACTTGATGAAATCTCTTCTGGTGGGGGAATGGTACTGTTCAAAACCAATCAACATAAAGATAATAGGACCAAACGAATCAACAGAAACACAACAAAGTCATGCCAAAAGGGAAGCAAAGAATGACACCGCTTGTTAAGTTCAATCGCAGGAGAAACGTCAATTGCGGAACGTAAACAAACATTTGCAGAAAACAACGCATATTCAATCCAGTATATCAAAACTATCAGATTTAATATGAGATCACAGCTACCAGACTACATGAAAAAGATGATGGTGCTGTTTCAGCACCCATACCCCAAGCAAAGAAACCGTTTCGTTTCAGAACTCAAACTGAAGATTTAGCATTTGTCGTACAGTTCCTTCATCCCCCAACAATACTGTGTGATCTTCATATCACTGCAAGACACTCAAGTTTCTGTTATACAGGCTGACCCGATTTGCCAAGAAGTGTTGAGAACAAGCCTGGATGGCCAATCAGAACCAGTACTTCTAGCAAATTAATTGTTTACGTCGAGATCTGTTACAAAGCAACTTTCTTCTCGCCGTGCAAAGTCCAAGAAAGCTGCAAGCAAGATATCTATCCCACATGACCCTGAACAACACTCAACCTCACCTCAACCTCATTTACTGCTTCTTCATTCCCCGGCCCTGCTGCTCCGGAAGAACTCGAATTAGTTATGTTCGAGAAATGGAACTGTGATTAGTGTTGGAACTGTCTTAAACTGTTTTAGTTAGTAGGAGTTTAAGCTTCACGGTGGCAGTGTGTTTCTTCATTTTTGTGTCATTGCGAGGGGTTGGAAGTTGTTTCAGTTTTGCGTGATTTTCAGTTTACAGTTGATTGTTCGTACATCGAGTGTCATGAATTGCCCCAGTTCAGTGTCCCACGTGTTTTATCTGTCATAAGCTCAGTTTTAACTGAAGCACATGTACATGTTTGTAATTGTCAGCAAAGAACCTTGGGCTTGTTACATATGTGCGAGACTTAAGGTGCCATTCATTGGGGTTCTAATGCGTCAAGCTTTTAACAGTGGTATTTCACTGAATGCCACCGGCTCTGCTCAGCCAGTAACACTTGGCGTGTTTGATCCCCTACATGATTTGGTATTTTTTGGCATCACTCCTGCAAACAACCTCAAGGTATCTTTCTCCTTGTTGTGTAGGTTTGAACAATTACATTCTGTTATGGGGAAGAGGAGAGTTTTCAAACCTTTAAATCTCAAAGTTGTACATAGTCACTTCTAGAATGTGTGTAAGTTATCTGTTTATGTAAACAAGGATTTCTTCCATAAATTGTCATTTATTTATTCCGAGGCTCCATTTACTCTTAAAGATTTGGAGGATTACAGAGAAAAATACAAGAGTTTGAAATAACCTTCACTACTTCACACAACTGTCTCTTTTAAAAAAAATATGATTTGAATCATGATAGACATTTTTGGGCAACGTTGATAATTTATGCCAGGGGGGTGGGTTTGCAAGATTTTTCTTCCAGCTAAATAAAACATCTTGACCCACTTCCAAACAAAATAAAAAATCTTATAACTTCTCAAGATGTTATTGAAAAAATGATAACCCCCTTTCCTACTGTAACCCCTATAACGAGCACTTCTTTTTAGTTTTAGATATACTTTAACATTCATTTTGTATGTGTTATACTTAAATTATAATTACATTTTTGAATGAGCACTGAAACACAATTATTTTAACCGATCAGCTAATAACTTCTAGAACTTTCATCCATGTCTACAATTTAACGTGTTAGTGTCAACAACAAACTGAACAAAAAAGTGCATGAAATAAACAAAATACTTTTTATAGCTTCTATCTCAATGAATCAATCACCAGTAGTACAACACCCACACCAGTTACAACCGGGTAAATACCTATGCAGCAAGTCACCTAGAAGGTGATATTGATACCTACACGGGCCTTTCAGTTTCTTGTGGTGCAGATGACATCGACAATGAAACACTCAATGCACAAACCCAACCAAAAAGCAATCACTCTAAAGGAGGCAGACCAAAGGTTTTTTCCACAATAGCAAAATGAAAGCAAAAGCAAAAACCAAACTAACACAGTTCATGCCAGAACTCGATGAAATCTAAGTGGTGGAATGGTACTGTTCAAAACTATTAAACATAAAAAAGATAGCAGGGCCTAAAAAGTCATCAAAAACATAACAAAGTCGTGTCAAAATATTCCAAAGGGAAGCAAAGAACGATGCCACTTGTTAAGTTCAATCGCAGGAGAATTGTCAAATGCAGAACTTAAACAACTTAAACAAACATTTGCAGAAAACAACACATACGCATACTCAATCACAACTACCAGACTAAACGGTAAAGCTGGTGCTGTTGCAGCACCCAAACACCAAACTAACAAACCATTTTGTTTCAGAATTCAAACTGCAGATTTAGCATTTGTTGACAGTTCCTTCATCCCCGGCCCCAACATGTGTGCAATCGTCACATCACACGGCATCATGTAATGGCAGACATTCTTCATGTGTACCAAATCTCTTTGAAAAAGGCAACCAGCCAGTAATGTGGTTACAAGAAAAGAATTCACCTCTATGAGAAATACAAGAACAGCTGTGCACACGAAGGAAGAAGGCTAATAAGTGAAACAACATTCAGAAGTGGCCTGAAATCTGGTAACTTCAAATGGCAGAAATGGCTAGGCTATGCAATGTCTGTGATGAGTATGGAGCACAAAACATGGAAAATTAGACAACCTTATTGCACAGTTGGAAAGCATACATGTACGGCAACAAGTAGATTACACATCTCAAGGAAGGTTCTATGAAGTAACCATTGGGAACGTAAATGATCCTGACATTCAGGTAGAACAACAACGAATTTAATATCGAACCCAGACAGACCCATTCTACTGAAGGTTACAAACAAACCAGTAGATTTCCCCAGCTACTTTGTCAGAAAGAGAGAACTGAAGCTGAAGGGACACTTTCTATCAGATTTTACAAGAGAAGTAAAGACTCGACGTCGCAATCACCATTAAACATGTGAAATCTGTATGGACAGGTTCAGTGTGTTTCAGGATATTCATGAAACAATTACAGTTATATATATCGATGAAGAAATAATTAAGCTCTCAAGAACACTGGAAAAGTGAAGCAATATACAGTTCATTTGATCTGAGGAAAATACCAAAGGGGCTGCTTCTTAAAGGATTCAATTCCCTCCAACCTGAAAAAGTGGTTGCTGTATCTGACCACTTGATGAAGCTCCTGGTGCAGACATTTAGAGAAGCGCAACGTGAAAGTACGCTAAGAAAGGAGCAATAGTTCATAGCACGATGTTCTATTACAAGAGAGGATAATCTTACATTGAAGTGGAAAAACGTGTGTTCTCCAATGGAGACTGTACATTCTTCAGGCGAAAAAACACGCCTTTACAGTACGTCTTTATTACCGAGATTTCCTTTTAAAATTTCCTTTTAGCCGTTCAAGCCTTATGTTAGTGACCATGTCACCTTATTACTCTTAAATACGAAGGAACAAATAGTGGGAGAAAGCACAAAAAGGGCCCATGACATGACGGTACTCGTAAAGGATGTTTTGAAAACGGAATGTGTGATGTGTCACAAACCAATCAATCAGAAACCGTATAGCCCACCAGGACATTAACAAGCTTTTGGGCGTGTGAGCAAGAGAACACGTGCTTTGTGCTACAGATCTGCAGACTCATGTCTTTTGGAAATTTTATCAACTTTTACTTTATTTCAAGGTTAGTGTGTACCTTCTTCGCATTTATTCTAGGTTAGTTTTTGTTATCATATTTTGTTATTCATATCATATGCTATCATATAAATCTATAAAAAAAAGTGTTTATTCACTGGAAAGCAACTCGGCAACGCCCTTTCTTGATGTGACGGAATGGCACTGACAATATTTATATTTTGGTTATCTTGCAAACTAAAACGTAGAACATGGTGAGCTACAAGTTGAGTGGAAGGATTGCAGGAGCTGGATTTCAAGTGGACTACGATCCTCCCAGGGATGGAGGGTGCTTTTATGCTGCTGCGGCTCATCAGTTGGGAATCAGCTGCGCTGCCACTAAGAAGTGGGTGTTTGAACACTTGGAAAACAACAGGACTGACGTGAGTGTTTATATATTATATTGCCAAACTTTTTTCAATAAGAAACACGCCTTCAATCTCTGTTATAAAGTCTTTTTTTTCCACTTTAAAACACTGCAGTATATTCCAAACAGTCAGTTGTTTTTTGTCCTCAAAAATAGTTCTGGGACATAATCTAGCCCCAAATCTTCCGCCAGTCGATGCCTTTAGAGCTGATAATGATGTCAATGTCAATACTTTTTTAAAGAGTTAGTCATGGTTGCTATGTCTTTTCTAAAATAGTATCGGCCTTAAAGTTATAAAACAATTTTCTACCCTGTTGACAAAATATAGTTCCTTGTTACTTTTATTTGAAACTATGGCACTATTCAAAAAGGCTTACACTGATATTTAAATATAGCCTCTATTCTTGTTTTTTGTTTTGTTTTGTTGAAACATTGCGATGTATCCCCAAACACTAGCACATATTGCACCATTTCTTTGTTTAGTCTTTCAATATGAATGAACAACTTTTATTCAACCCGGGCTGCATACGAATAAATTCTAAAAATTTATTAATTTAAAATGTAAGCTGTCAAATTTCAGTGATGTGTTCAGCCCGTAACCATGCTGCAAAATTTTTGCATCTGTCAATACAGTAAAAAAAACTATTAACTTCAACACCCCGGACTTGTATAGCCACAAGCTGAGTAACTGTTTTCCTTTTGTATGTTGACAAGCAAGTTACAAGAATTTTGGTCTAAGAATTAGTTCAGTACACAAAGCTACCCGAAAACAATTGCTATACTCAGATATTGATATACTCAGTTTTATATGGACTGCTACTTAAAGGGCAAAGTCCAGGTATTTATTTCTATGATTTTTTATGTTAAAGGAGTAAAATTATTGACAGAAATGACCTAATGAATAAAAAAAACCGAAGAACCGAAATTTAACTTTGAAAACTCAGTGTCTGTTGCGCAACTTAATAACGTCCAGTTTTAGTGTCATGCTACTGGTACGTACTGATGACGTCACAAGTGTGGCAAATGGATCATCATGGATATGGGCTTTCAGTGAGAAAGGTCAACAATGGCAAGTCCAGTGAGAAAGAAAGCGAAGAAAAATTCGGACCTGGAAAAAGATGTGTTGCGATGTTTTGTAACAACACAAATACAGATAATGTAAGCATGCATCAGTTTCCAGATGATCCAGATTTAAAACAGAATTGGATTCAATTTGTCTACCATAAACGCGACAAGGATGATGATCCTTGGATTCCGGGGACGGGTCATATTTGCAATGACCACTTCACTCTGACAGACTACACAAATTTTATGGCAAAAACTGCCGGGTTTGCAAACCACCTGAAACTGAAGTTACCGCAGCACACAGTCTTTTTATTTATTTCACTCAATTAGTACAGGCTTGGAAAAGGTTTTAAAACACATACTGGTCACCAATAAAGTGCAAGTCTTAAACTCAAGTTGCCACAGTACACAGTCTTTCTATTTGTTTCACTAAAGTTCATCAGTTGGAAATTGCCAGTATTTTAAAGATGGTTAGTAGTTTTCCTCAACTAGCTTTAAAAAGAAAAAGAAACAATGGTAATGGTGACCCAGCGGATAACAACTCCGACAACGGATTCAACATCTGACTTCATTGCTAGGTTTGTATATACTCCCTGGGGCCCTACTCACATATTTTAATGATGGGAGGGTCCGAGTGATTTTTTTGGGTCTGAAATTTTGGCCAAAGTGATTCTTTTGGGTCTATGAAAGAAGCTGGCATTTTTTGGGTCGCGAAAAAGGGACTAAGGGATTTTTTGGGTATGCTAAGAAAAGTAGTGATTTTTTTGGGGTAGACAAATTCTGAAGTTGTGTTTTTTTTGGGTATAAATATGAACCTCTGTCAGACCTCCCTGTCATTAAAATTTGTGAGTGGGGCCCCTGGGAATATACTTATAAAAAGTAGCTCAGCAAGTTGTCCAATGCGAGGCAAAGATAACAAGCACAAGGGATACCATTACTAGTCTCAAAAATCATTTGAAAAATGAAAATGTACCACCGACTTTAAAAGTAAAGCCATTGGTCACCTGAACATCCAAAAAATGAAGAAGGCTTTTGACAACAATGCCAAAGGTCTTGAAAAAGCCAACCTTAAAGCTATTATAAATTGTAAAGCACAAATCACTGAATTAGAGCAAGAAAAAATTAACACACTCATCAAAGAAATAAATGATAAGTGTGATACAATAACTATAACTATTGGAACAGATCCCAAAGATTGTCAAAGTCAGCTAGATTACATCACGCCTTATCAAAACACCACCATGGAAACTTTTAGGGAACTAGTCATCTGTACTCTGGATGGGAAAGTATTCCAAATCACTTTTATAAGACTGGCTATTATTTGAACAAACAAAGTCAGTACAATTTTGTGTCTTCGCACAGCTATGCATTGTTCTGTTATAACAATGACATCGAATTAATTCTCTTTATTAGTAATTAATAACAATAATAATAGTACCAAAAAATAATACAAACTTTTCCCTGTCTTTTAATAGAATAAACTGACAGGCATACACCTTCTTTGTATCTGCTCTGGTCTTGTACGTTAGTCACCAAAACTAGCAAAAGTATTAGTATTTTCGTCTCAAATTAGGGATCAACTTGAGTTAGTAGATAAGTCAGGTAAAGTGCAGCTCAGCTCACATAGTGAGTGACAATGAGAATGACAATGAAGAGTTGAACTCTGAGATTACATATGTGAAAGGTGCATCATTCTAGAGTTTTACCAACTGACTTTGACAAAATGCATATCACGCATAAGCAACAACCAATCAGTTGAAACCAGAGTTTAACCTAATTAAACAGTTCTCCAAGACATGAACTGCTATGGCTTTGGAAGTAATGCTTGACAATGATAGGGTACGAATTGGATGTTCCAGTAGAAAAAAATTCCTGAAGTCGCATCTGTTGTGAGGAATAAAGGATTGTTTTGATTATCTTTTCAGTCATGAAATTAAATATTACAACACAGTTTGTATTTATGAGCTAGAGACAAGTAAACAGGCTTCAAGTTGGAGAAAACGTTGCCTAAGAGTTACTGCTTACTTTGATAAGATAAATCACCAAACAGCCTGCTTGAGAAAAAATTCCATTGGGAACACAGAAAAATCAACTGCTTTGTGCTTGCGCACACAGAGAGGAAATCAAATATCAGCATAAAGTTGCTCATGTGAAGGCTCAAAAAAATGCAGTTGACCACAGCATGTAAGGAAGGAAATCACCAGCCATACATGCAATCAATCGCTCAAAGATTATGATGTGATAGACAAAGATCAACCAAAACATATTCCACAGATAAGCAGCTGCAGCAAATACAAATTAAACACCACTAAGATGAAAATAAGGGGGAAGGACGGGGCTTCGATGGAATTCACAGATGATTTTTGTAGCTCCGAGAAAGATACTCAATTTCTCTCCCTACCGTTAGCTTAAAAGCTTCTTCATTCAGTGTGCAGAGTGACCCTATAACCTGCCACTTCCTTCTGTTATGTCTAAACAAACAGAGAGAGCAGTAGCAGCAACAGCTCGCCTGCGCAGAATATGGTTATTGTCAATAAGGCCAAACAAAAACATATGTGTGTTTCCGGTTACCGACCGTCCCTAAGTTTAGGTCACCGACCCTGATTTTTTATTGTCATTTTTGTTTTTTTACAACTGATTCTTCTCACAGAAAAGTGTTTTCAGTTTCAAGTCTATTTCTGTTGCAACCTTGTGACGTTTGATGCAGTTGACAACATGTCAGACGAGATCAAACTGTTAGCCATTGAAAAGGAAGGAGCAATGGGCCATGACACCACAATGACAGACTGAAAAATGTAGATATAGCAGTTCTGTTTTTATAAAAACATATTTCAGGCAAACAAAATTATTGCAAAAAAAAAATAAAAAATCCAGCCTACCTACCCTAATTGTAAGAAGCATGTAACCAGAAACACACATATTTTTTTTGTTTGGCCTAACTACTTTAAAGTCAAAGTGCAAAGTAAATCAATTCAAAGATTGAAGAATTGTTAGAGTCTGTGTGGGGCAAGCTGGACAATCTATCAGAATGCCATGTGGCCCATGAAGAAAAATCAGAAGTTCTACAAACTGAAGTCCAGAACCCACGCAACCTACCTGGAAGAAGAAAAATCAAGAGGAGAGAAAATCTAAGACTGGTGAAGATAAGAATCTAAAATCAATTGTAAAGGATGTCATAAGCAACAGCTATACCTATCACGTCTGCAAATGTGGTTTCTTGCCCACCAAAGTTGGCAGAAAGCTACAAAACTCCTACATCCAAGTAGAAAATCCAAAACCAAGAACAATTATTATCTAAATCCTCTGTTGCAAGGACCAGAATGAACAACTGAGGATGGAACTGGAGAGCCTCAATGAGGAAGTAAATAGGTTAACAGCTGAGAAGGAAGAGGAAATTATCTGGAAGTTCAAGACACAAGATTCTCAGGCCCCTGACATCATGTCTGGCAAGACGTTGTTAGTGACATTTACAATAGTTTGATTGACAGAATGTCACGACCTGTACACAGCACTGAAATCAATGTTTCCAAAACTGAGAACCAAAATTTAAATCAAAATAAAAAAACAACCCTGAATTTAATTTGGAGGGTCATTCCAAAAAAATGGGTTACGAAGGGGGGGTCAGACCAAAAAATTTTATGTTCAAAGGGCGGGTAATCCCAAAATTAATGGGCATTTTTGGAAAATGTCGTGGCAACTATAGATGAACAGCAGAAC
>JAOBRH011037949.1:0-13290 GCA_027575125.1 Umimayanthus parasiticus | reverse complement strand
CCTCTTCAGCGAAAGGCATGCGAAATCTGTCCAGATGCCCAATGACTTGCATGGGGCATCATTGGACTTAGGCTTATAAGGATTCGCATTTGAGGGCAAGGCGTAAACCTTGAGACACTTTTTTTTAAATGTGGGATTCCTGAGACAATTTTTTTGCCCAATTTTTTTTCATGGGTCTTTAGTTTTGGCACAATTTTTTTGGAAATTGTGAAATCATGAAAACTATGTCTTCCAAAATTAATAGATTTATTAGTCTAAGATGTATAAACATTTTTTCAATTAATTTTTTTGGCATGACTGTAGACATTGTCTAGTTACATGTATAAGCTTCTTTACTAAAAATATACATGCCCCCCCCCTATCAAAACATTTCAGTGATAGAGCTTATGGAAGGCTGTTTTTATTGTTCCAGTAACTTAGTTTGCTTTGCCAGATTCAGTGGAAGCTAAGAAAGGGAACCCATTTCATTGTCTTGTCAGGGATGAGAACTGAGATGGCTCGTAAATCAAAAGACATTGCTGAGAGAATGAAAGACAGAATGCGAGGGGCCAAGGAGGAAGTGGAACTGGAGCAACAAAATAAACTGGATATTTCTTCAGGTTTGTGCCAAATAATATAATTATATTTAGGCATATTTTAACTAAAGCTAAGCACTGCTTTATTGACATGTGTTAGTACATGTAGCTTGTGGGAAGGGAATCAGTCGGGGCATGTAAATCTGCTGGTCCGTGTCATTTCCTACAGCAAATCCATCTAACTGGGTTTATTTTAATTGTATTATATTTTGTACTGAAATCAGGATCCACCAAAGTTTGGAACACATAAACTTGTTCTTGGCAAGATAGCTGTCTGCCTTTGATCCTTCTTCAATCTTGATGAAAGAACACCACAAAGTCTATAGACTTCAAGTCATCCACGCTGGCTGCTAATTGACACGTGAAAGTTCAACTCAAGGGTCACTCAGAACCATGGATTATGAGCCCGAAAGAAGCGTTATATTACAAGCAGCTATTGTTTAAAAGCTACATCATTCATAGGATTGCACCTAAAGTTGTGGTCTGTAGACAAAGGGCTGAATTAATTAATAAACGTGATCTAAGCAGGTTTAAGAATCTGTGATTCAGGCATTGAAGTGGTCAGAATCTGAAATTCATGGTCGATTTAAGAACTAATCCATGATCCACCATTCTTGCAAAATCCATGAATCCATTGAGTCTTTTCATCCATGCTTGTTTGGTTTTCAGGGTCATCGATCTGTGAATCTATTCACCCCCTTGTAATACTGACCCCAGTTGTTCAAAGGCTGTACAGATAAATTTATCCAGTGGCTAAATCCCTATCCAGCAAATGAAATTTGCACATTATCCCATTGAAATAAAGAATGCATATATTTTATTTGTCTGATCTATGGGATTTATATGTACCCACTGGATGAAGTTATCCATTCTATGAAGAACCTGGCCCAGTTGTGGATGACATAATTATGTGCCTTTCATTTATCTCCTGTAACAGATCTGACACGTCAGTACAAAACCATGCAGTCAGAGATGGCTCTCCGAATTCATATGCTGGAGCAAACAGTTTCAAAATTAAGGGATAGCCTTGGTGAGTCACTTGATGTTGCTTTTAAGATGTACATGTATATGTAGACTCCTTGTACATGCCCTCCTGAAAGTATCTTTTGTTATACATTTATCTTAGTTTGGTCTGATGATCGCATCAAGCGTGAAACTGCAGTAACAAAGTTTTAACTGATATTTTTTAAATGTTTTAAACTGAAGATTTTTCTATCTCTACTCATATTTAATTTTATCAAGCTCTGCATCTATGTGCATCAAGCACTATTTGGAAAAGTGAAACCAACATTTTACAATACATTCATCTTTGTATCCTTATACAAACATTGTTGAATGAAAACTAATAATAAAATAATGGAATTAAAAAATATATACTATTGTGTAATACCATTAACATTTAAACTAATATACAAGGTTTTACAAGGCTTATAGAAGAAAGAGAGGTAGTGAGTGAGTTGAACGGATTTTGTGAAACCCCAGAGAGTTGAATTATAGTACGATTCAGTATAAACAAGCAGGAGAGTTGGGTGTCAATTTTCAACTCTTCTGCATGCAGTCAAATAAATTTTAGGAACCAGAGGTAATGTGAGTTGTCTAGAGCCACTGGCATTTAAAGAATCATTAACATGTGTGTTGAGATTCAATGACAGCACATCTAGTAGAGCCAGTAAGAGACTGTGTATATTAAGAACACAGCTGGGAGGTTTTCGCGCCTTTTTCATATTTGGCGAGCATGTATCTTTAACTCGAAAAACACATGGCCATGCTTCTATATTGCAGCATACACATCAAGTAAATCTGGAAAGATAAGAGAAACAAAGAAAGTGTTTCAAAAAGCTTTCTAAATGAAAAATTATTAATTGAAGGTAGTGATCAAGATTGGAAGAAGAGCAGCCAAATTTTCTAAATAATGAACTATGAAAACAGTCAACCCGGTTGATGAACAGAAATTCGCAAAGAACAGTTTTTTTCACTTTATTTGTTACTAAATTGACGGTAGAAAAATGTTCTAAAAGAAGTGGCCCATGCTACAGTGTATGGATGTACTTGAGAAGTTGGGAGAGCACTTAAGAAGTTAGAGAGCACTTGGCTGAAACGCTTCTCTCACATGCTCTACCAACTTCCCTCGTTCACCAACAGTTCGATATATATAGACGCATAGAAAATACGAGGAGTCAATGTTGTGATATCATTTTAAAGCATAAAACCCTTTTCAACATCTATTAGGCATCGAAATTTCAGATTTTTAACACAGAACGTTTCTAGCGCAAATGTTTGATACACCTTACATGTACAGAACGCTTTAATCCGTTTGCTGTCAGCTACATGTAGCTCAAAACACACAAAACGATGGCACATTTGTACTTATGTGAATCTGATAAAGAGTGACTGGAGCTGTTCCACATTCTGTTGTCCGAGAAACTGAACAATAATTTTCCGCTACATAAACGAAGGGGCTCGTCCGAATGCCGTGTCACTTCCAGCAAGTGTTTCTATTTCATGACATCTGGCACATTCGTCGAAATCATAGTACATTACCAAACCAATCGTAACAAAGCGCCAAAGCGTGCACACATTTATTGTTTTGTCCTGTGTGTTTTTGCATTTTAATGACTCAAAAGTAAGACATTTGTTATTAAATAAGTAAAAAAACGAAAATGGTTAACTTGGAAATACACGGTAAACGAAAATAATCTCTATTTCGTGAACATGTGTTTTTGGACAAGAGTAAATTTACTGTGAACTAGGCTGTGATTGGCTGGTTACTGGTAAATTTACTGTCGCCTGAGGTCCTTAGAAATTCTGAAACGTGATTGGTTAAGACCTTGGTAAATTTTCTGCTCAGCAGTAAATTGATTTTCTCCATATTGAAATTGGCCTCTCCGTATTGTTTTGAGCCGGTGTTCTCTGTAGTGCCAGAAGCCTGCGCCATTGATTAGTATAGTCTACTCAAAGACAACCCAGCTAAAGAATGCAACCATTTCTTAATCCGATGCTACCCTCGACCCGTGACCCGTGGGTCACGGTATGTAACTTCTGCATGGTTCTGTACAGACCACGAAGTAAGTTTATGTACTCAACGTGTTCTTTCAGCTGTAACCGAGGAAGAGCTAAGAAAAACTCGTAAAGAGCGGGATGACATCAGGAGAGAAAAAGACCAGATCATAGCTGACCTGCAGTTCAAGATCGACCACATGGAGTCCGCTTATGAAAGCATACTTCACGTAAGATGAAACGATCCCGCTTTTCACTTACTACTTCAGTACTGGTTATAGCTAGGGAGAAGAGTAGCAGTGCATGTTGTAACTGTAGATAATAATATCAATAATAATACTATAATGGCGATTATAACACTGGACGTTACTGGATATACTAAAAGCAAACGTTGAAGTTTACTTAAAAACAAAAGCTTTGCGTTTTTAATTGTGTTGTACTGAGGATGCATATAAATGGTGAGTAAGGTCGGGAATTTTATTGGTTGGTGAACCAATCGCTTGATAATCCTCTTGTGTTGTGTTGTAGGATGCATTTGATAGGATGACGAATAAGGTAGAAGTTTATTGGTTGGTGAACCAATCGCTTGATAATCAGCTTGTGTTGTGTTGTAGGATACATTTGTCAGGATGACGAGTAAGGTAGAAGTTTACTGGTTGGTGAACCAATCGCTTGATAATCCGCTTGTGTTGTGTTGTAGGATGCATTTGTCAGGATGACGAGTAAGGTAGAAGTTTGTTGGTTGGTGAACCAATGGCCTGATTTATTCTTCTTGTGCTGTGTTGTAGGATGTATTCGATAGGATGACGAGTAAGGCGAACGTTTATTGGTTGGTGAACCAATCACTTGATTAGTCATCTTGTGTTGTGTTGTAGGATGCATTCGATAGGACGACAAACTCGTAAGGTGAAAGTTTATTTACTGGTGAGCCAATCACTTGATAATCATTTTATGTTGTCATTGTTGCAGGATGCATTCGATAGGATGGCCAGTAAAGTGGAAGATGCACGATCTAAGTGGGAAACGGAATCCTCTGAGATACAAGAACGAAACAAACAGCTACTCCTGGAGTTTGGACTCAACCCTCTACAAATATAACTTAGATTTTTAGCTGAATTCGTGGTGATGTATTACAGTCAACCAAAAAGTCACTGAAGAAAACAGTTCTCAGAAGATTTTTGCTGGAGTTTTCAAGATTGTGGCGAGGTTCTGTTCAAGACTTGTCCGAGTATATAAAAGACTGCGGCAAGTTGGCGGGGCAATTTTCCCTTTCTTAAATAGTTGTTGATGCCGTTTCGACTCCATCGGCGTTTTCTCGAAAAAGCACAAAGTTATGATCACGGAAACATAATTGGTCAGTCAAAATATGTTCTCAGAAATTGATTTATTTGCAAAGTGGCCATTTCTATTTAAAACTGTCCAAGCCCATTTATTTCCTTTAAAACTTGTACATATGTCTCCATAGATACTCCCATCTAAGCCCGTAAAACACAATCTTTCAACCACACAGTGAGTACTTCTGACAATAAGATTTTAAAACTTGTGGGTGGACCGACAAGGAAAAAAAAGTTGTTTTAGAGTATGGTCAAATCGATCTTTGTTTTGAAAGAACCGTTGTAAACTTGTTTGATACACCATGTAATCGAGTTTGAGTAAATAGCAGTCAAAAAAGAATAAAAATGGACAATGCGCATTGCGTAACTTAACTCTGACGTTTCAAACACCAGCCTATTGATGAAGCTGTTTCTGTACCGCTCAGTGTTTAACATTGGTTTGACAGCAGACTGGACCTTAAATTGTACTAAGTCGCTTTACGCTTTGAAAACAAGGATCTCGTCGGGTGTTCATTTGACTATTGACCTTTGTGCATGTGCCTGTCACCCCACCCCCGGGGGTGGGGGCATTCTCAAATGAGCATACGGGTATGTGACGTCCTTTAGGGTATGGTTGTCAGGCCAATATCATTTCATTGGGGCATACATTTTGCCTGATTAGTCTGACAAGGGGTATATGGTTTTCGCGTAGAGCACCCAAGCTACCCT
The DNA here is from genome assembly GCA_027575125.1 of Umimayanthus parasiticus. Classification (NCBI taxonomy): domain Eukaryota; kingdom Metazoa; phylum Cnidaria; class Anthozoa; order Zoantharia; family Parazoanthidae; genus Umimayanthus; species Umimayanthus parasiticus. The sequence continues at coordinate 7,676 of JAOBRH011037949.1, read as the reverse complement.
TTAGTCTCCTTCGGGTTCTCTCTCGCAGACATTTACTTCATAAACTTCACGCATTAGGACAATAAAGTAGCGGCCTGTTTGTATTTATGTGTTCTTTGAATTGTATATATCGTACCGGACGTTACACACGTAGTTTTATGTGTGGTCTGAAACAGGGTACAGAAAATTGCATTTTCAGGTTCGAAATGGGATCAGGGTTTTAAAGCTTAATTTGGGCGGCACACCCCCACCCAAAATGTGGGCGAGTACCGGTGGGGGAGGGGGGGGACGCTGTCACTGCACTCGAGCAGCTTTTGTATAGAACATAGCACAGTTCAAAGTACTTACTCTACAAAACCTTTTAACAAACTTGTGGACAGTAGACGAGAAAGACTCGCTAGCCCTCTGGACTGAGAATCTGTAATTTTGGGCAGCACAAGAGTGCTAAAAAGATGATCTAACTCTTTTAGACTGAATCTTTTTTTAAACCGCTGGTTACAAATAAGCGTGTTTACTTCTCTTGTGCTTATTTGGTCGCGGCATTCACTATGGGATATTAGGGAGCTTACGATGGGATGACGGCTGAGCTCGGGAACGGCAGGCGGAAGTAAAACATAAAAATGCCGGGCTACCAAGCGTTTTCATTCACCCGTCGAGCCTCGGCGGCAACTGCAGAACTACTCTTGTGTCGTCTCACGGAAAACGTAGGTGTTATTCCTTTATTTTCCTGTGTGGAAATTCGGTTTTGTCAACTTTTCGCGCGGTTTATTTCAAGAATACCCTTTTTATACTACGCAGTTCATTTCTTGGCTTCCCTTTGTCAAAAAAAATTCAAACAGAATGTGAATTCAGAAAACCGACTTAGCAACAGCAGTTTGTGTGTGGTCGTGATGTTCTCGTCAAAGACGTCCGCACTGTGTGCGCGCGTTCGTAACGATCGAAATTGGCGCGAGAAACGAAGTACTCGATCCAGTCTACCCGCTGCCATGTCTGCCGTCGTGGAGCAAGCCCTTGTCTTATCGTAAGCTCCCTATTGAAATAACGGTAAATAGTTAAGATAAAATATTTTTTATATCGCGCATAACTCATAAAATGGTCTATGTGCTTTACAACAAAGTTCTAACCCCCCTCCCCAGATGTAAGACTGTGATAATAAAATAAATGTTGCCAACTCAACGCAATATTGAAAGATAATACTATTAAGACTCGGTTATAACCAATAAGAATATTTTACTTCGTTTTAACATCTACTCTATTTACAGCAATATTTATAATAAATAATCTAAAATAATTTCATAATTTGAAGACTCGCGATTAACCACCAAGCAGCTATTGTTTTCACGGTTTACGAAATTTACGGAGATGAGCTGGGCTGGGCCGAGGGCATGACTCGAACATCTCCGAACTGAGTGATGTCATCGATAAGGAGAGGGATAGGTCGTTCCCGAGGGGGTAAAAACTTAATGAAGCTCAGTTTGACTCACCAACTGAACAACATATATACTGGCAAACGCAAAGAATGACGGTAGTTGATCTTATACAGCTACTAAGTTCAATTACTAGACAACATGACTATTGTTGGGGGTTTAGTTTGTATCCACATTACCAATTTACTGCTGTTGAAGCCTACTTTAGCTCAAATGATGAATTACAATTTTATGTTTGGTGAATACGTTTTCACTTCTAACCAAGGGTGCGTTCGGTTGACCCTATTCAGTCTATTCCGGAATAAGAATAAAATATCAAAATTCTCTCCTGATTCGCAGAACAATGAAATATCTAGTTAATGACTGCAGCGAGAGATATAACTCAGTTGTGCTGTTCTTCTAGCTTGGCAGGAATTGTAGCCAATAAAATTGAACAAAGTTTTATTCTGTTTATTCCTATTCCGGAATAGAGCCAATCGAACGCGCCCCAAGTAAGGGAGATATCATTAAACTATAGCTGTAGACGCATTTGACTATGATTACCGTCGACCAACCGACCAAGACTTTGAAGATTTTAAAAAAGAAGAAACTGTTGGCAGCATATATGAGAGAAAATCTTCAAGAAACTTTTATCAATAAACCATTGTCAAGTTTCATATCAAGATGAACTTATTAGTTGTCGATAAGTAGATTTTAATAGTCTATTTTTGATTACTTGGAACACGCACGGAAACTTTGGGTTATTTATTATTTTTTTGTTTTCGGTATGGGTCACTTTCTCAGTCATGCGCAGAGCAAACTAAGAGTTTTGCTGGTGGCCACAATCGGCCTGATTACAATATTCTGCGATAGTTTTCTAGTAAAGTCTTATCGTTTATCCTTTCTAAGTAATTATTGATCTTTTCACTTTCTTCATCTAATCTGTCATGTTTACAAATCGTGTGAGCCCACCAACTGGAACCCTATCCTTGTTCTGCGCATGACTGAGAAAGTGGCCTATAACCATTTCATTCGATTGTGGAGGTCCTAAGAAAATAACTATTCTAGTAGTAGAATATGCTTGACTGTGAGCCGGTATCTGCATTGGAGTTTACTCGACGGTAGGAGGGATTCAGATAGTTGTTTCTGAGTAAAGTTGAACTGTTGTTCACCTCTCTCTCTTCCTCTTCATCAGTCTCCGAGTCATGCGAGCGTACCTCTTCTCTTTCCTCAATAGTATCGCCATAGTAATCAACTTTGCGATAGTATTTCTTCCCGGTAACTACAGGTGCAAATCGCTTCATTTCAAATTCGTTCGATCGCAAAGAGTTTCTGACGTGGAACTCTGCGCTAGAACCTGGCCGTGCGCACATTCGAGCACAAAATATCACACACGCTACGATGAACAACGCGAGAAAGAAAGCTCCACCGGCTGCGAAGGCTATTACTTTTATACGCTTCTTGTCTATATCACTGATGGCTACTTCAACCCGCACTTGTGTTGGCGATGTCGGAGATGGGTCGGCAATTCTGGTGGGTGGATTGTCTACAGCTGTTATCTGAAGCGCACTGTAAACCTTCCCTTTAAATGATATCTTAAGAGAGTTTCTATCCATTAGTCGCATGAGTGTTCTTGTAGTATTCAATGTTCGTGCGTTCCTTACAGTAAAGGTAACTTTAACGGAGCCACAAATTACGCTATGGCACTGTACATCAGACTCGTTCGTATATAGTAACATTGATAGTTGTTCAATGAAACTGACTTTAAAGGAATTGCTGTTCGTTATGACGTTGTTACAGTGACCTCGTAACGTAACTAGATATGTTTCATCATAATTTTCTTCAGCTGTGTTACTAGGTGTTGATATGGTAGCATGAACTTTTGACGATGATGTCGGATATAAACTAGCATTTATCTTTACTTTAGAAGCAGAAGTGTCACTAATACTGCTAGTGGTCCGTTTAAGAAGAACTTTCGATGTTATGTTTTGTAACGCGCTGTAACTTGCAGTGATTTCCAAGCTTTGTGTTGGTAAGAGCAACGAATTCGATGAAGAGAAGTGGTGAAGTGAGTGCAAAGCGGGTGCGTTTGATGTTGTCATTGTCAAAGCAACTTGTTCTGAGGCTGAAACAGTCGTTGATAATGTTGACTCCGATAACAACAAAAAAGCTGGTGAAGATCTAAAGTATTGAGCGGTTGATGACGTAGCAATAACTGAAGATAATGTAGATGGAGAGGACGTTAATTTCGATATTGCATGAACTTTAAGTGAGATCTTCGCCGACATCTTGAAAACGGATAACTGTGGTGTCGCAGAAAACAGAGATGCTGTAGTTAGCGGTTGGTCACGGTGTAGTGACGACGGTAGCAATGGCGAAATTATTTTAGACGGTGTTGGTTCTGTGATATTGAGTTCAGGTAATGGTTGCTGTGGTTTATGTAGCATGGACGATGTTAATATTGGTTGTTGCAATTTCAATGATGTTACTAGTGATTGATGTAAATCAGAGGAAACAGAAATTGATTGATGTGGTGCAGATGATGTTAATTGATGTTGGTGTAATGCGAATGATGTTAGTTGTGAAAGACTTAGAACAAATGACGTTAGCAGTGGACGATTTAGTACAGATGATGCTTGTGGTTTATATAATGTGGGTGATCGTTGATGTAGTGAAGGTGATGTTACTAGTGGTTGATGTAATTCAGATGATGTTAGTAGTGATCGATGTAACGCGTAAGGCGCTGACTGTGGTTGATATGGTTTAGATGGAGTCATTTCAGCTTGGTGTAATTCTAATGATGTAGGTTGAGATTGATTTAGTACCGATGGTGTTAGTTGTGTTTGTTGGTTGGTTTGTTGTAGTGCAGATGGCGTTAGCAGTGATTGGCGTAAAGCGTAAGACTGTGTTTGTGGTTGACTTTTTGGTTGTGATTGATTCAACGGCGATGATGCTAACAATGACTGATGCAGTGAAGATGGTGACAGTGGATGATACGATGTAGATGATTTTAATTGTGACGGAGGTAGTACCGATGATTCTACCTGTAGTTGTTTTACAGCAGATGATGGTATTTGTGCTCCATTCAAGGTAGATGATGTTAGTAGTTGTTGGTGCAGTGCAGATGATATTCGTTGTGACTGATTAAGTGTAAGTGATGTTAATGATGGAAGATGTGGTACAAAAGGTGTGGGTTGTGATTGATGCAATGCAGGCGACGATTCCTGTAGTGCAGATGCTGATATTTGCGATGGATTAATCGCTAGTGATGTTAATTGTGGTTGATGTGGTACAGATGTTGTGGGTTGTGATTGATGTAACGAAGATAGTGCTTGTTGCGATTGATGTGGTGCAAATGATGTCAGTAGCGTCTGTTGAAGTGTGGGTAATGTTAGTTTTGGTTGTTTTGGAGATGTTGAGACAAGCAACTGTGGAATAAGTGAAGATGATGTTAGACGAGATTGCCGTAGTGCAGATGACGTTAGCAGTGATTTATGAAATGCATATGACGCTGGCTGTGGCTCCTGTAATGCAGATGTTATTTGTGATCGATGTAGCTCAGATGATGTTAATGGCTGATGCAATGTAGTTCTTATCAGCTGTGATTGATGTAATGCCGACGATGTTATTTGTCCTAGTTGTTGAGCAGATGAAGTTAGCGGTTGTGGAATAGGTGAAGGTAATGTTAATCCTAGTTGTTGGAAGACTGGAGATGTTTGTTCTACTTCAGATGTTGTTTGGACTATTCCTGCTTTTAGGCCTACATAGGAAAATGTTAATGGCAGACTTGGCCTAGGATCCGACGTCTCTGTGGATAGCTGTAGCTTCCGACTTGCTGTCGACGTTTTTATTGACGCTCGTACATTAGGAGATGTAGTAAATGCCAAAAGGTTGATCAATGAAGCTGAAGATGTGGTTGACTGTTCCAAATATGTTTCCACTTGAAAAGCAGCCGAGCGTTTGACTGCTAGTGGTAAAGTACTGTTAACCGGCATATCAGACGGTGTTATGAACACAGAGGCGGTCACCATGGAAGCTAATTTTCCTATTTGCTTTCTTTCTTGCACAGTGGTATCGGTGTTTGCAGAATTATGTAGTTGTGTTGCTACTACTGAAACTAGGGTTGTAAATAGTGACCGCTTCCAAATTGTATTGTTTACATTTGTCTCAACATACCAAGACAAGTTCTGTGAGTTCAAAAGGCGTTTATGGGAGGCACTTGAGACTTGTAGAAATTGCGACAATTCTGACGATTGTTTCCCCAAAGGCAACGAACTAATATTCAGGGCGGAGGAAGCAGAAAGTAATCGTTTCGTTAAGTTGTGCGTTGGAAAAGGAGAACCCAGCTGTGATTGTTTAGACACTCTCTCTGCAGTTATGGTAATGTGACTTGAATGAGTGAAATTTACGAACCGATGAACAGATTTATTTACTACTTCACTCTGTAACCCTTGGATCGAAACAGCTGATGTTGCAAGGAATGAAGATGATTGTTGAGATGAAGTAGGAAGTAATTCATTTGGTTTCTTCTCCGTGGGGAAAGGAGAGGCCAGCTGTGATTTTGTAAACACTTTCGTTACCATTTCGCTGGGCAAAACTTGAATCGAGACGGCTCGTGTTGCACGGAAACGGGATGTAATCGTTAAATTGGAAGAAGAGGAGTTCCATTTTGGCATGACTATATCGGTTAGTGAATGCGAATACCTGCGAAATGTTGTTTCCTGCCTGTCAACAGCTCTTTGGATGCTACTTATTGTATGGCTTGTAGCAGTGGATGTATGCAAAATGAGGCCAGAAGATTGTTTAAAGGTCTTCTCTTTTCCTGGAGGAACCGTTTGGCTCAAAAGTGACGGAATTTGAAGAAGGTTTGAGGTGATTTTACGTGGTACAGCTAATGAAGAGGAAAACAACACGGCTCCATCAATTTTTGTACATGAAACTTCGGACATAGAAGGCGTTCTTAGGGAACTTAATGGACGTAGATTATCAAACGATTCTACAGACGAATTATCTGTCCTTGAAAAAATCCCTGACACACTAGATCGTGTTCTAGAATCTTGCAATACAAAGCTTGGCTGAGGTGTATCCAAGACAAACGAAACAGTTCTTTGTTCAGGTATTATCCTGCTCCTAGCTTTAGATGGAACGCTGGTGTATATCAAGCTCCGAGTTGACGAAGCTAAAACAAGTGAGGATTTTGTCTCCCTTGTATCACCTGTTTCTTTAACTTGCCCTGGTTGATAGGTATCTCTCAGTGTGCTAGAATTATTGTAAAGTAATGATTTATGATATGTAGGGACAGTCTTTGACATTGCAGGATCCATTTTTTCGGTATTCAGTAGCCGGTGTCTGATAGCTGAACGAGAGCTCGAGGCTTGGATCAGTCCTATGTTTTTGTTTGTAGTATTCTTATTCACGTGAAGCGTTTCGTGTTCAGTAGATGCAGGGATGTCTCCATAATCGCCTGCGTCAGTGAAAATGCGATGAGTTTCATGGGAAGGCTTTATTGGTGAATTAATTTCTCTGTAGTTGTGTTTATTACTAACGGCAGAGATAGAGGTTCTCTCTAACACAACAGGTGTCTCAATTCCTGCCAAAAGGCCTGTTGTATCTGATGTATATGTTCTTACGTCATCTGGCGGGTCAAGTTCAGGTTTGACAGAAATGGCGACCAACGGAGTCTCCGTATTTTTTTCTTGGTTGCCTTCTGTGACGACCACGTCTGTTACAGGCATTGTTTCTACAATAAGGAAAAATGTTACTGTTATTAGAGATATAATTCTCACAAACAGGAGCTGCTATCAAAAACTCACGGGCTTCACAATTCTAGAAAAGTAGGTCGCCTAAAGTTCCACCCTCGACCAGGCCAGGGATTGAACCCGGGGCCTCCTGGTTGGCAGTCGGAGATCTAACCACCTGTGCTAACCTCGCACACACTGCGTAAACGTCCCACACAGCTAACCTTGCACACACTGCGTAAACGTCCCACACAGCTAACCTCGCACACACTGCGTACACGTCCCACACAGCTAACCTCGCACACACTGCTTGAACGTCCCACACAGCTAACCTCGCACACACTGCTTGAACGTCCCACACAGCTAACCTCGCACACACTGCCTGAACGTCCCACACAGCTAACCTCGCACACACTGCCTGAACGTCCCACACAGCTAACCTCGCACGCACTGCGTAAACGTCCCACACAGCTAATCTCGCACACACTGCGTAAACGTCCCACACAGCTAACCTCGCACACACTGCGTAAACGTCCCACACAGCTAACCTCGC
>JAOBRH011036838.1:0-13298 GCA_027575125.1 Umimayanthus parasiticus | reverse complement strand
GTAATGAGAGTGACACGTCATGTGTACTGACCAGTACACGCGGCCAATCCTGGAATATAAGGCAACCGTACACGTTCATTACACGTTCAGTATACACCTAGTACACGTCTTGTATATGGGCAGTAGACGGGCAAGTACACGCGGTCAATCCTGGTGTGTAAGGAAACCGTACACGTTCATTACACGTTCAGTATACATCAAGTACACGTCTTGTGTACGGGCAGTAGAAGTGCCAGTACACGCGGTCAATCCTGGTGTGTAAGGAAACCGTACACGTTCATTACACGTTCAGTATACATCCAGTACACGTCTTGTCTACGGGCAGTAGACGGGCCAGTACACGCAGTCAATCCTGGTATGTAAGGAACCCGTACACGATCAGTACACTTCAGTATACATCCGTACACCTCTTGTGTACAGGCCATGGACGGGCAGTATACGGGTCAGTACACAAGGCTTTTTGTGCCGTGCAATTTTACCGGAAAATGAGTATCAACCTTAGAACAGCAGCAAATGCTGCTCTTTTCATGTTTCTTGTTATGGGCAACAATCAACAGACTATTCAGTGATAAGCTGAGTCCATTATAAATTAGACCCCCTATCCCCCACAAACACATACACGCTTTCCATCCTCCACCCTCATCCTGCCAATTTTTCCGATTTTTGATGTTCAAAACTTTCAAAAAATGGAACGTCCCGATTTCTAAAATTTCAGCCAGTAAAAATATTCCTGTTTTTAATTAAGAAATGTTTAAAACATAAATCAGTATTTTTCCAGGCACTTCTTCCGCAAATTGAGAGGAAATTTCCGTTATCGATCCAAACAGTAAGTATGAATTTCGGTGCGGAGTGCAGTGCACGATCGATTTGCTTCGATCTTCCTCTTCTCACTGGTTGCAGCTAAAACATTTGGTCTGCGGAGGGAGGTGGGGAGGAGAGAATGATGAAAGTGTACTGGTTTCTAATTGTTGGCAGGTAGTCAGTTCAGTTCGGGCTGAACTAAATCATTCGGGTTGAACCATATTTTAAGTGTGTTTTTTTTTCTCTAAATAGGAAAGAAGAGAAATTTAATAGAGGATGCCTTGTTGTCCTCAGTTTTGGGCTAAACAGACAAAGACTTCCAGTCAAGCTTGGCTTTCTTCAGTACTAGATAGCTATATCTGGCAGAGTCAAAGCAATTAAAAAGTTAAGTTGTTTGGTGACATTTTATTCATGTTTTGTTTTGCTGGTTATTTTGCATGCAATTAAATCTATTTCTAAAATGTAGTTTCGGAAATATAACCAGCCCATTTACTGATTTAGTAAATGTTACTTCACTCCACCTTTTTTAAAAATCTCCGTGTACACTACATACATTGATACAATACAAGTCAAACACAGTTTATCAGTCAAGCCGTTGATCAATAATACAGCCGGATTAAAAATAAATTGTACGCACAGAAACAAAAGTCCTGCAAAGTGAAAACAGCAAGCGGTTAACTCACGATCTACTTTGTCTTGAATAAGTTTTTGTGTATGTATATATTTTTTATTTTTGTGTATGTGTATATTATGTGTATATATTTAAAACCAAAATGGATAAGCCAAGGAAACAAAGTCATGTACATTACCGTTTAAGCAATTTTGCTGATATTACACGATCTAATACAGATTGTCTCCGATAGTTCATTCCAAAACCCTGGGTATAGGACAAGCCCGAAGTGGTCCCTTATTCCACATCAATGCAGGTACAAACTTCTATTGATCATCCAGCTGGATCATGAACTGTCATTATCAACTGGCTGAACTGCTTCGGCGAGTTCCGGAAGAACCTGATCTCATAACAAGTGAAGACACCTCGTGCGAACGGCTGCAGGTTTGTAAATTGTTTTATAAAAATGGGGGGAAATTTAAATATGACTACAGTCGACACCGGATAGTTCGAACCTTCAGGGATTCGAGTTATTGGAAGTTCGAGTTATCGAGGGTGAAATTATATAGAAAATGACCTGAAGGAAAATGAAAATTAATTCGAGTTAGCGGAAGGTTCGAGTTAGCGAGGGTTCGAGTTATCGGAAGTCAGTTGTAGATATCTAAGAAATAAAATTCTTTAAATAATATTGGGACAATTTCGACATTACACGAAGAATTCTCCAACATTTGCCATCTTGGTTTGTTGAATTTAAACCAATCAGAATTCCTGTCAGAATGGCTCATGAGTTAACCAGTGAGCGGTCGTAATAGTCTGCTATTTGCTAGCGTCTTCTATAGAGCAAACCGCCATTTTGAAAGATACCCAGAAGGCCCTGGGGACCGTTATACACTTTCAGATGGCCGAATTTCCGATGCAGAAACTCTGTCGGCTTACGTTCTACCAACTGCAATGGCCATAATTCAAAGCGTGTTTCAAAGTATATGGCGATGAATTTCATGCAGCAATGGAGAGCACGTGTGAAATCCAGACACCATACTTTGGCTTGCAGTCAGACCTGATGAGCACTTTTGGAGTTTTGCAAGCAGTTTAAAGTGTGCTCAGTATTTATTAACAATATTGTAGGGTTATGCAGTGTTCTTAACTAAAGATGAAAAATCAGTATTCCATTTCAGCCACAGGCGGCTTTAGGCGATTTCCCGTCGGAGTTGTTCCTCCCTTAGAACGAAGTGGAAGGCCGGTCAGTTCGCTCCATTCTCACAATTGTTCTCAGCGGACCAACTTCACAAAAAGCTCTCTCGTCACGATGGGGAGCAACGAAACATCATAAAAACCATATTTCCATAAAGCCAGGTAAATCTCCCTTTATACGAAGCCTCCAAGGTGATCACACGACCATTTTTTGTTGTAGAAGGCTTGAATAATATTCGACCATACGGCAATCCAACAGGCGTAAACCCTGTTGGACGTCCACGGCTGTTTGAAGCCCTCGAGGACCACGTTCTACTCTGCGCTCTTATTGGTCAGTCCAAATTCATGCCACGCGCAAACAGTTGACTGTCCACGAGAGAGAAGGGGCATATATTGTCAAGAGTAACTAATATATATGAAAATCCTGTGACTGGCGTGAATTTCATTTAGCGCAATAGCGCAACGGACCTGTTCTCCTCTCTCAGCCCTTTATGATTAGCTCAGGCGCCAGTAATCTGCCAAAAATTAAACGGATTCAGGTAAAGGTTTTACAAACTTACGAGCATGCTGCCGTTCAGAAGTTAAACAAGAAATAATGCCAGCAGTGTCACGTGGTCAGCTGTCAAAGCACATTCTAACTGTGTCATAGCCAGTCCCCGAGTTTATAAGAACACACACACTAAGAAAATAGAGTTATTAAATATTTTCTATAAGTTTGATTGAGTGAAAAATTACCTCAATCCAACTCAAATATATCATCAAATTACAATGACTGCTCAGTTTAAACCTTAGCATATTGTTTAAAGAGTTTTCTTGGTAGTTCAGTTTTGTTTAACAGAACTCTAGACATTTACATTTATTTATTCTGGAGTAAAATTACGGACAGTACTACTTTTACTGGTGTATGCATCGAAAGCTATTTTTAGATCTGAATTATTATCGGTGCTTGTGTCCGCACAGCAACTTATTGATCCTCGTCTTTTTCCTTCCTTGTTTTCATCGCCCGCGCGCATCGCGCTTGGCCATAAAAGCAAAGAAAACGCTTGGTGTACGGACCTCGCATTCAGCTAATAAGAGGGTTTTATTATACGTTTGGTGCACAGAAGTGTATAGACAATCAACAGACGATTACAATTATCCTGCTTTATAAAACAATTTGGGACCCAGTTTAACCATTTTTTGAATTACTCAAATAGGCATCTGGTAATGTTGTTTTCATATAAAATGGAAAAAAATTATTTTGTATAGAAGTACTGGAGACAAAGAGGGAGAAGTATTTTCAAATTTTGACTTATTGCCCTATTTCAACATCGATATTCAGTCAGAGCTGGTAAACAACAATTTCAATGTCGAAAAAGAATCGCTAATTTCATCGAAGAAATGCAAACGACAACAGTTGACAGAGGAAAATGACTTCAATTTACGAAGGACCGTAAATGCTTCAAAATGAGCTGTTTTTAAACGTTTATAACACTAAGCGCGGTTTAATTGAACGGTTCATTTTATCAATACTGAGAGACGAAGAGATAATTGCATTTACGCGCTAAAAGAATGGTGGGGGGAAAATGAAGTGACACGCGCACCCAACAGTCAATCACAGTCCCGATTGAATGAATCGGTCTGCTACCGGTGTTTATTTTTAATAAACAAAACATAAATCATCATTCGGGTATGGTACGATTTTTGTATGAATGGAGAAAAATAAAGATTTTATTAAGATGCGAAGAAAGCAATCGCATAATAAACACCTTATTACACGGTTGACCAGCCATTATGGCTAAATATTTTTTTAACAACTTTAGCCCCAGAAGCCTTGAAGAGGGGGTGGGGGCTCAAATTGACCCCCCCTCTCGATCTTTTTGGCTTTAAATTTTTGCTCCTTGACCGATTATCAAAAGCTTTGGCACAACTGTTCCGTGTTTGTGAACACATCTTCTGACACAAATTAAGTGACGTCACATGTGATGACGTCATCGTAAAAAGTCACGCAAATTGTCTGTTGATTGCGAAATCTCAATTTTTCGCTAGAAACTTACTAAATACTGACAACTTCATAATGGATTATAACTATTTTGTAGATTTCAGCCGCTAAATGCTGTTTTCTTGTCATTTTGAAGTACAAAAATGAAAATTTGAACAAAATCTGAAAATTCAAAAATTCAAGATGGCGACCACCTGTGACGTCATTTATTTAACTATTGTTACCATGGAAACCAATTAGACGCCACGTGGTTTTACTTAATTAAAAGTACAAATGAAGCTTGTTATATGTACGAAGTTTTATTTCAATCGGATGAATTGTATCGAAAGTAGAAGGGGGTCCGATTGACGCCCCCCCCCCCTCAAGGCTTCGTGTGACTATTTTTTTTCTTCGAGGCTTCTAGGGTTAGGGACTGGTCATAATTTAGCAGGGGGATTGGGGGGTTGGGATCAATGGGGGATCACACATTTTTTAGCCAGTAAAAGGGCGTTCATATAATATTGGACAGGTATAGAGAGAGGGGTTCACCTATTTTTGTTTGTTATTATTTTTTTTTACATGCTCAGACTTTGTTTAAGTTGCATTGCACGATAAGCTATGCTTAAAATACTAAACAAAATTGATTATTAATTAGTTCAAAATGAAAACTTATATAAATCGCGGTGTTTAAATATTTATATTTAAGAGCAGTATCTTTCACTAAAAAGTGTATTTAATAACTAACAAACATAAACCAAATATTAACGACTGTGAAATATATGAGTATTTCATAAGGAAATCCAACGCAGCAATTTGACTATTTCATACATAAATATCAATTCAGTTTTTTCTCATTTTGCAGCAGGGTTTAGCAGGTCGTTGATGGAGGAGGGGGTATGGTATTTTGACGTTAAAGCAAGGCAGGGTTGTATTGTTATAATTACACCTCCCCTCACCCCTGCTAAATTATGACTAGTCCCTTATTTGGGACTTATTTTCCAAAGGAGTCGCACTCGTCGAGTTGTATTTTAGCTCACCTAGAGGCCCGCCCAAATGCGGCCGACTCATAAAACTACCGAGGCATGTTGGCTGATCAACCTTCTAATATATGCATTGTACTGCATAATGCAAATATTGTGCTCTTTCTAGTTCTCTAAGAAGCAAAAAGACCCAACACAAATACCAGTAGCAATACCACACCAACACTAATACCAACACCAATACTAATATCAACACCAAACTAATACCAGTACCAACACTAATACGAACATAAACACTAATACCAACATCGACACTAGTATCAACACCAAAAGTAAACCAACACCAACAGTAATACCAACACCAACAGTAATACCAATACCAACAGTAATACCAATACCAACAGTAACCCAACATCAACAGTAATACCAACACCAACAGTAACACCAATACCAACACTAATATCAATACCAACACTAATACCAACAGTAATACCAACACCAACAGTAATACCAATACCAGCAGTAATACCAATACCAACAGTAAGACAAATACCAACAGTAAGACAAATACCAACAGTAAGACAAATACCAACAGTAATACCAACACCAACAGTAATACCAATACCAACAGCAATACCAACACCAACAGTAATACCAACACCAACAGTAATACCAACACCAACAGTAATACCAACACCAACAGTAATACCAACACCAACAGTAATACCAACACCAACAGTAATACCAACACCAACAGTAATACCAACACCAACAGTAATACCAACACCAACAGTAATACCAACACCAACAGTAATACCAACACCAACAGTAATACCAACACTAACAGTAATACCAATACCAACGGTAATACCAACACCAATAGTAATACCAACACCAACAGTAATACCAACACCAACAGTAAACCAACACCAACAGTAATACAAATACCAACAGTAATACCAATACCAACAGTAATACCAATACCAACAGTAATACCATTACCAACAGTAATACCAATACCAACAGTAATACCAATACCAACAGTAATACCAACACCAACAGTAATACCAACACTAACAGTAATACCAACACCAACAGTAATACCAACACCAACAGTAATACCAACACCAACAGTAATACCAATACCAACAGTAATACCAATACCAACAGTAATACCAACACTAACAGTAATACCAATACCAACAGTGATACCAATACCAACAGTAATACCAATACCAACAGTAATACCAATATCAACAGTAATACCAACATCAACACTAATATCAACACAAACACTAATACCAACACCAACAGTAATACCAACACTAACAGTAATACCAATACCAACAGTAAGACAAATACCAACAGTAATACCAATACCAACAGTAATACCAAAACCAACAGTAATACCAACACCAACAGTAATACCAATACCAACAGTAATACCAACACCAACAGTAATACCAACACTAACAGTAATACCAACACCAACAGTAATACCAACACCAACAGTAATACCAATACCAACAGTAATACCAACACCAACAGTAATACCAATACCAACACCAATACCAACACCAACACTAATACCAACACCAATACTAATATCAACCATAAACTAATACCAGTACCAACACTAATACCAATACCAACATTAATACCAACATCGACACTAATATCAGCACCAAAAGTAGTACCAATACCAGCAGTAACACCAACAGCAACACTAATACCAATACCAACAGTAATACCAACACCAACACTAATACCAATTACGACACTAATACAAATATCGACACTAATATCAGCACCAACAGTAATACCAACACCAACACTGATACTAATATCGACACTAATACCACTATCAACACCAACACTAATACTAATACTATTACCAACATTAATACTAATGCTAATACTCAATATTAACACCAACACTAATAGTAATACTAATACTAATACCAACATTAACACTAATACTATTACTAATATCAACATTACTACGGAGTCGCTCCTGTTCAAAAGCGACAAAACTTTTCGATATAAGGAAGTCGGTCTGCTCATCTTCCAAAAGATCATTTACATGGACGATACTTTACGAGCGTTTCTCCTTGTTTACAGCTCATGAATATTTTACGTGCAGTTATATTTCACACTGTTACTTAAAAGAATTTGAAAATGAAATAACATTATTAACCCTCGGCCGACCAAGCTATTAACCGTAACAAATTAACCCAAGCGAGGTAATCTGGACCCCCCACCCTCCCCTCAATGATTTCCCAAATGGTTTTACATGAAAAGTCAAACTTTGGCAGAGCAAACTATTTTTCACAATAACAATCAAGTTTCAGTTAGGATCGTTGCCATGGCAACATTCGTGTCACAACATGTCCACCATCTTGGCTGCTATCTTGGATTTTTCAAAAAATTTATTTTGCCCAAAAGTGAAGCAAATTTTCTTGATGTTAGTGGAAAACATGTCTTTGCAGCCTCAAATATGAATATAATTAACAACAGAGTGGAAAAGAAGAAACTAGAACCAATTTTTTAAGAGTTACAGTTTTCTTATCCAAACATTAAATTTGCATGATTAATTTTGCAAAGTTACAAGTCATTATTGGAGTACTGGTATTAAAGTTTCATTTTGATTACTTGAAACCTTAATTTTGTAGGTCGGCAACATTTATGGGGGTCCACAAGACCCCCCACTTGGATGTTCGAGAGCTAATACAGCTTAATTTGACCATAAACTTCCAACGTTTTACTGCCAGAAAACCTTGATCCTAACTGCAAAAGTGTCGCCTGGCCTTTAGAAGATATATATCAATATCGAACACATCTCCGTAACGGACAATTCGTTCTATCACGTCAGTGTCAATCACAACGACGATCGACTGTATCGCAAGATTAACTGTCAACAAACTAATTGCTTTGCATTCTCCACGTTTCCCTGACGTCATAACCTCACAGTAATGCAATTACCTAAGAAAAACAAATGAAAGGTTAACTACATTAAATCGTTTGAGATTAATTAATCACCAAATATGGTGGTTTTGTTAATTTGTTCGCAAATTTTCACGATAAAGCTATGCACTAAAAAAGCAAAAACATTATCATCCTAATCCCTAGCGAGTAAGGTTCAGCTCTTGACACCAGTTATGGCGCAACACATTAACTCACCAAAATCACCGAAATCACCAAGTACTTTCCTTAAGTTCTTTCCCGAATTATTTTCAACAAAAAGTGATACCTTGAAACAGGAAAATGCTCCAACACACACTACTTCAGTGTCCCCTATTGAGTCAATTATAGAGTCTTTCGAGGCATATGCACTGTCTCCACAGCTGAAGGATAGAACAAAAAAGTTCGCTATCCTTTTTTCTCTAGCTAGTGTAAGGGACGAGGCAGACGATGAAAATGAGGTATTCGAGGAAACTTTGGAAAAACCAGGGAGCAAAAGCGAGAACGAGTCGGAAGATTGCACTCTCAACAGCCAAGGAGAAATCAACGGTGACAAGACCCTTCAAGAAAGCGACTACCAACAGAAAATAGAAACCGAAGTTCGAAACATGTTTCTGAATGCACCAAACGCAATGGCCAAGATGAGAGGTCACAACGTTTTGAGACGGAACAGCCTGTTCGACAATTATCCCTTGTCCGAGAGGCGACCAGTGATCACAAGAGACGATTTGACAGAGGAGGAGATGGCTGCTCTGTGGGTAGATATTTTCAAGCCCCTTGATGTGATGGGTATGATTCTTGGCCATGAAAACAAGACTACGTCTCAACATGGTCAGTGACTTTCTTTCAGATTATTAAATGGCAGAGAAACACTTTAAGCTAAACACTGACTGATTTTTAAACCAGCCAGTGAGCCTATCTCAAAATAGATCCATAGATCCATCAGCTCGAGTTGTAAAACTTGCGTTTTAGTTGTAATTAATTGGATTGTAACATTTAATTGTGTTGATAACTTGCGGAGGTAATACAGCCAGCGTCCAGTCTGGATGCTACTTTTGAGTGAGGCTTATTAGCGGTAGAGCGCCACGTGCAGCTCAACCAAAATCAGAGAACGAGATTACAAGAGCACAAAAGCCACAAAGAGCGTTTCATTTCTCCTATTTATAAGGAAAATTACATTCTTGAAAGACCCTAATAACGGTTAACGTAGCGAGGGAACTTCTCGGAAGGCGGTTTGACAAAGGCCAATTCCTTCGAAAGATATTTGGTTTATCTTGCTGAATTCTTCAAAAGCTGTTATTGTGATGCTTTCCACAGTATGTATTTCCTACTGAATGCCAAAGCTTTATAACGCTTTGTTCCGGCCAGTGCTTTGTCTTAAGTTTTCTGACGTTGGACGCTGAGCTACACGTAAAGGCTCTTTGCGTAATAGTTCGAAGTCCATTGACAACGAGGACCTAAGCAGAGTCAATTGGTGTTCCCTGTTGAACGGAACAAAGCTATTCGGTTGCTAGCGGAACCCGCGACTATCTTTTAATGTCGACAATCCTCACCGGCCTTTATTTAAACCTAAGGAATAAATAGCGGTTTTCTGTTATTTTAGAATTCAGATCATCGATAGGGAAGATAAATATTAAGCTGCAACAAGCCAAAATCTCGCGATCGGCAATAGTTCCGTAACACTGCGTAGTAAACGAACTTATGCTAAAAGAATTTCTTGCCCCGGTTACTGCAAGAGAAACCGACCTCATTACTGATATGCTAATTATTTAATGTAACTAGTGATATGATTGGCTCCTGTTTGTTAGCTGTCAATCTGGATCAGAGCAATGTTACTTTGACTATCCATGGTTTTAGTAAAACAAGCTTAGTCATTATCTCATAATTTGGTAAAATACGACACACAGCAGAATAGACAAAGAATAATCTTTGTCTAATCTTGCGATGATATAGAATCTGTTTGAATAACAAGAGGGGTTGTATATCGTTAACTAGCGTTCATTTTCTCTGAAAAGTATTTAGCAAATCGGTTAGGATGGCAATAAATGGAGCAATTCTCTTACATCTAGAATATAACTTTGTCAGAGGAGTATGAGCTATGGGAAGTATATTCCTCGATAAACTCTACAGAAGTTTAAGGCAGAGTCGTAAGGTTATTCCAGAGATTTGGATGTTAAACCGCATCTTTGCTCACTGAACTAGGTTCTTGTATTCAATTTATAGTTCAAGTTTTGTATTCATTGATATTTCTGATTTATGTTTTTAGAGCTGTTGGTTTAGATTTTATTGTTCTTAATAGAGAGATAGAATCTACTGATAGTTACGCATGGGATTATACCAGCTTTTACATTACTTCCTAACTGGGTTAAATAGAGTTAATATTATTGTTGTTAATGTTAATATTAATATTAATGTTTTTATTATTATTATTATTATTATTATTATTATTATTATTATTACTATTGTTATTACTCGACGAAAGTTGATCCGAGGAAACAGCTTAAATAAACAGTATTCAATGTACCGACTGTTTTGTTGTCCTGTCTTCTATTTCTACCTAATCGTGTCTCTATCTCCGTGGCCCCTCTTTGAGGCATAAATCATCTGCAAGCTTTCCCCGCTCTCTGCGATCCTACCCCAACGGGTTGGCGTCCTTCCAAGTCATATTTCTTGTTCATAATTCTTTTTGACACGATCTTCTTCAGTTGATCTTCCTCGCCGTCGTTTACCTTGGGGGTTCCAAAACAGTGCTTGTCGGGTTGTTCTGTTTTGTCGTTTTATCAGCGTGCGGTCGATCAACTCCATTTCTTTTTTCTTATTTGTTTGCTGCATCTTATCTCGGTTCGTGTGTTTCCACAAGTCTTCGTAACTGATAATGTCAGCCACCGAATGTCTAGGATGGAGCGCAAGCATCTATTTGCAAAAATCCGGACCCTGTCGGTAATGGCTTTTGTTACTCATAAGGTTTCGGAACCTTACAGCAGGACAATTTTCACGTTAGTATCGATTAATCTTAATTTGGTCTTAAGGCTGATATGTTTTGATTTCTAAATAAGTTTAAGGAGAAAAAAATTGGGTTTCAATTTTCTTAACAAGATTATCGTTTTCTTTGTGGACTCTCAGGTCCAAAAGTCCATATTTGGACTTTTCAGTCAATGTGTCTATTCATATCAGAACAAAGGACCTCGTGGCGCGAGGGTTCAAAATCATTCAACTGTTACGCGCAGATATTTAAATAACCAACAGAAAGCAATTCTTCTGGGGTTACGGTAATAGTGTCAAGCGGCGGACATAAATATTCTCAGGTGGGATCGAAAGGTAAACTTTGTTCCGTGAAATTAGCATTTCTGTTTCACATGAATGACTTTAGAAGCCCAACAGAAATCTGTTCAACACAATGGCAGTTATAAGGGTGCGAAAATCTATTGTCTTCAAAAGTTAGAACCAGAACAATGGCGATTCTGTGATACGACTGGAGTGACACGAGCGTCCAACAACCAATAACAGTCCCCAATGAATGAACCGGACTGCTACAAGGTGTTGAGTTTAAATAAACAAAACAAATGTCGTCATACGTGTATGGTGCGATTTTTGTATGAATGGAGAAAAATAAAGATTTTATTAAGATGAGAAGAAAGCAATCGAATAATAAACACCTTATTAAACGGCTGACCTACCAATATGGTTAAATAGATTTTTTAACAACTTTATTTGGGACTTATTGCCCAAAGGGTTTGGACTCGTCGAGTTGTGTTTTGGCTCGCCTAAAGGCACGCCAAAATACTGCGGACTCGTCAAATTACCCAGCCATGTTGGCTGGTCAACCGTCTACTATATGTATTGCACTGTATAATGCAAATATTGCGATCTTTCTAGTTCTCTAAGAAGCAAAATGACGCAACGCTAATACCAATAGCAGTACCAAGACTAATACAAACATTGACACTAACACTAATACCAGCACCGATACTAATACTAATACCAACACAGATACTAATAGAATACCAACACTATTGCCAATGTCAACGCTAATACCTACACCAACACTAGTACTAACATCGACACTAATACCAATACCAACACCAGCACTACTGTCAATACCAACACTACTACCTACTCTAAAACAAAAACCAATACCAACACTAATACCAACACCAACATTAAAACCAACACCAACACTAATACCCCAAATTTATACCAACACCATTCCCAAACAAATATCAATACTAACACCAGCAACAAAATAATCACCCACATCAACACCACATAAATTTAACAATAATACCAACAACAACACTAACATCAATACCAACGCCAATATCATCACAAACAACATTACCAACACAAAGACAAAAACTGTCTCCAAAATCCAATCAAATGAATGGCAGACGCAATGACAACAGTGAATATCCTGTTCCTTCTCACTTTCTCCCCGACACTTTTCTCATCGTTT
This sequence comes from Umimayanthus parasiticus, assembly GCA_027575125.1. Lineage (NCBI taxonomy): Eukaryota > Metazoa > Cnidaria > Anthozoa > Zoantharia > Parazoanthidae > Umimayanthus > Umimayanthus parasiticus. The sequence continues at coordinate 342 of JAOBRH011036838.1, read as the reverse complement.
AATTCATTCCAAACAGATATGGCAATTCCACCGTCCCTGGACTGCTGGCAAAATCTTTAGGACCAATCATTAGTTACATTTTGACCGACTAGCACAAAAATAGTCAGAGTTAAATCTTCAAGAAAAATTCCTATAATTTGTTTAAATAAGGTTATGATTAGGGTTAGGTGCAGGGTAAGATTTAAAGTGCCTATGAGATGAAAAATTGGTGTCGAATTTTATGTGTTAGTTTAAAAGACCTTTCTAAAACTGAAAGGATAGCTTATAAATTTTTTCAATATCACTTTTAGTTCTCGAGATATTGATGTTTGAAAATTATATTTGATGACGTCATAAGTTGTG
>JAOBRH011033506.1:0-13311 GCA_027575125.1 Umimayanthus parasiticus | reverse complement strand
CAGTTTATTAACTTTTCAAAATCCTTGAAGTCCCCCCGATTATTTTGACCCCCCCGTTTATTATGTACCTGAGAGTATGATATGAATACTAGCTTTTAAAAAGGCGTCGAGACTTTGAGAGTCGAGAGTTGATGTTTTTCTTTACAAGATAGAATAAAACGCATATACCTAGTGCATGCAGCTGCAAAACCAGGAGTTCGCAGAGTAGTATTTAATGCCCCAGATGCTGAATACAAAACATAACGGTATCAGCACCAAATAGATTCTATCAGTAAACAAGGGATACATGCAAATTCACACAACGCAAAACTGATATTGGAGACCTATTTTCAGTTCAAAGAAAACAAATCATCCAAATTCTCCATTTTCTTTGCTGCTACACGCTTTTCTTTGTATAAGAACAACTTAACAAGTACAACGAAGCTGAAGCTCAAACTGGCCAAAATTCAACTCAGGGCGAAGTTCTTCTGAAATATTTTTAGGGAGAAAATCGTCTTGAAAACTTGCACAAGCAACTTGTTTCACTAGAGTGGACAAAGGTACACTGTAATCCGAGACCCACTGTTTCAACAATGAAGATAATTAGCCTCTAAATACATCCCGTACAATACATGTTTCCTATGTACATGTATTGTGCGAGGCGTGTCGTTTTCAAGTGCTTTGTTTCTATTTTGTTTTTTTTTCAATTCAAACCGCTCATAGAAATACACGTAAGAACACATTACGAACAACTTGAGGCTGAAGCCGCCAAAAAATAAAAATGAGTCTTGCTAAAATCTACTGGTTCTTAAGGAAAGCGTGTATTGCAGATCGAATGTGAAACAGGGTTGTGAAAATAAACCAGTGATACGCAAATTTAACCGTTCTGATGCTTACTGCTGCATAGAAAAAGTATTTTACAAGGTGCCTCGTGTTGTATTCGAAATGCAAAAAAAAAAAACGTTTTTGCGCTGCCAATTTTGTGAGTTGCAGCTCTTTTTCTCAAAACAACATGTAATGACCACCCAGCATTTGTATTCTTCAGGTACATGTTAGTAACTGCTAAACATGGTTAGGAATAGGCGGTCGGCTTGTGCAGTTTGAGACAAAACAGCGCCCAATGTTGTGGCTCAAAAGCATTTCTAATTAAGTATGTCTGGTGCTCGATTATGACGGGAAGAAGCCTACTGTGGTTCAACTTAGTTAAATAAAGCATACTCTTTTGTTTTTTAACAGTAAATGTAGTTATGGTAATTTAACTGTGCCAAGTTGAAGTACTGTCAAATATCTCAACCCAAGTAATTCTTTCTGAGCGATTGCCGTAGAAAGGATACACGCCCACACGTCCGTAGCCAGGATTTTTCACGGGGAGGTGCATACCTCAACAGCCGGGACCAGAAAATTTGTTTTGGAATGATAGGTCATGCAAGTGCCGAAGACACAAGGCTTTTAGGGAGGTCTGGGGGCATGCTCTCCTGGAAGAATTTTGAAATTTGAGATCCTCTAATTGCTGGAAATGCACTGAAATTGTCAATCCTACCACACCCACGCTATTTTGTATCATTTTAAATGTTATATGGTCCCATCCGATGGACCTTTTTGGCTCCTGGGGGGTGCGTGCCTACCCCCTGTAACGTGCCTGGCCCACACGAAGAGAAAAAATCTCTGACCCAGGTGGGATTCGAATCCGCGACTTCTGAAACAGATCAACATTACCGTAAATGGCTGAATTAGCGCAGCCGCCCGATTGAGCGCGAATGCCCGAATAAACGCCGTTCCCCCAAGTACAGATTGAAATACGCGCTACGGCGCTAACTCGCTCATTTACGGTACTCCACCAACTGAGCCAGATGGGAACTGGTCACGGTAATTAAGATGGTAATAAGCGGCAAATGAACACGTAAGTGAAGGGGTAACCAGTAAGGTATGGTCACTCTGCACTTAAAAACAATGTACAAGTAGTAATTAGAGTAAAGCAATGTACAAATATCCCTAGCAATTCTATCTGAGCGATTTTCCCAGAAAGGAAATGGGCCCACACGGAAAGAGAAATAATCCCTGACCTCCGGACCAACTGAGCTAAAAGGCCAGATGGGAGCTGGTCGTGGGTAATTGAGATGGCAATAAGCAACAAATGAATGCGTAAATGTACCAGTCAAACCTTACTGATTACCCCCCCCCCCGTGTATGTGCATGTTAGTCTGACCAAGTTAAACCATTAAATTACAAAATGGTGCAATGTTCACATCAAGTAATTGCCTTAACATTTGCTGCAACTACTTGTCCCAAGCTGTAAAGCATGTATCATTTGATGCCACAGGAGAATGACTCGCAGTCACTTAAAAAGGTCATTCTTGGCACAACAAAAAAGTCTGTGGTGCCTCATTGTACATCTTTGGTTTTCAACTTGTAATTTATTATTGATAGCAATACTTATCACATTGCCATTCATTTCTGTTGTGTCAACCAGAAAACTACATATACTCATTACCGGTTCTTGAACAAAGCAATAAATCTTAAGAGTCTTGTATATTTATTACATTTACATTTGGGATGGGAAAAGATCCATTTCAAGAGTCTTGCATATTAATATTTTGGTAAATACATTATTAGGTTGCACCAAACATCACTACAATATATGTACAAAACTTTTATTTAAAGATACAAAATAAGATGAAAAACTGAAAAAGCATGCAGCTTTTTTACAATACCACTGTGCACATACGTTTTAGTACATGCGTATCCAAAACTTTGGTTTGCAAATTATAGACTACACAAATAGAAAAATGACGCATTTCATTAATGTGTGACAGCAAGAAGAGGAGCCGTAACAATACAAGTGACATGAGAACAAAATGATGGGAGATATTTTAAGATAATTTTTAATAAGAAAAGAATTAACTAGCAGCTGAGGTCAAGAATCAACAACAAGTATATGCATCTTTTCTACTCATTGTGCAACATGTTCCTTTCAACTACTCTCTTTATATTGAACTTTTAAAATTGTAACTTTTGATAACTCTGTTTAACAGATGCAACATGTATGTATAGTTTTACTTTTCAAACCAACTAACATGTACAATAAATTGTATGTATGTGCAGTGAACATGAACAGAAACTTTAAATTATCAAACCAAAAACTACAACAGCCAATCAAACTGAGTGTCTTAGATTCAGCTTTCTAGTCAAACACAACTCCTTTTGCTTGTTTCAGTCTGTCAAAAGAAAGGAAAATGCCAATCACTCTTCTGAATGAATTCAACACACATGAAGAGAAGAAAATACTTGCTTGTTATTTATCTGACCCATTACAAGTCAGTGGCTTTTCTAGGTGTATGCTGGGTTGTCATGAATGGTATTGATATACTGCAAGAGGTGCAGCAAACACAAGTTTATAAACACAAATCACATCATCTACATGCAGTATCTGAAGTTTTCTCAAATTATTATTTCCAGGATATTAGCTCAATTCAAAACTACGAAATGCATTCAAAAACAAACAAAAATCTTTTCCTCCCACTAGAAAACGTCAAATACATGTACAGCCGGTTTGGCACAAAATACACTGTATGCTGCAGTAAAAAAATGGAACAAAATTCCTTTAGAAATAAAAAATAGCATATCTCTCCATATCTTTAGAAAGAAATACAAGGACTTGCTTCTGAAACAGTAACTGTCATTGCATTTTTCCTGAACAAGTTTATTCCACATAATATAAACTAAATCCATACAGTCACAGCAACTGTTCATCTGTTCTGCTTTACATCTTAAATAATAAGTTTATTTTTTCTGCTTTAGGTTACCACCACTAATTTTATTTTATTTAAAGAAGAACAATGCAGGATTGCTTGATTAACCCCTGGGGTTGTAAATCCTGTGTCCTCCACTCTCTCAATTCTTAGATTATTTTATGCTTTATACACATAAAGAGGTAAATAAAACCGTTGAACTGTTGAATCTAAAAACATCTTTTGCAATTATACAATTTTCCATGGAGCACTTTCTAAAAAATTTCCCAGTGTTTGAAGTATAGTAAATTGGCAAATTCACTGATTGCACGCTTATTTTGGATGTGCAGGGTCTAATGAAATGACTGGAGCTTCACATATGTAAGTGAAAGTACATGGTGCTGGAACTCCATGGCTGCAAAAACACACCCCATCTCGCAGAGCAATTGCAATATTGGCCATATGATGACATGCCAAAAAGCACTAATTAAAACTATGCACATTGTTCACCATTGCACTACTAAATTGGAAAAGAACATTTCGAACAGCAACTATCACAGTTAGCTACTCTCGGAATCCTTGCAGTAATTCTGATTGATGCAGTTTTTTAAGGGTTCCCCATACCCTTTCTGATAACAGAATCATGCAAAATTATTTGGCCCTTTCACACATCATACGAAACTTAAAACAAGATTTCATGTTCATGAAAAAGTCAAAATTCGGATTCACGTGGACGTAATATAGATCTACTGTATACCAAGAATCACAAATCATGGAAAAATACAGTTCTCAATCACACGTCATCGCAAAAGTATAGGGGACCCTCTTTTTTAGTTCGAAGATGAACCTCAAATGATCAGTCTCCTTGGAAAGGCTTACATGACAGAAACTGAAATTTGAGAGATTTTTCGGTTTTAAAAATACTGTATAATTTTTATGTATTGTACTTTTAACACCTTTACAGATTTTTTTCTACGCACTGTATACCCACTTTTCAAAAATCAGTTTTTACCCACTTTAGCACTTTAAAGAAAGTGTACTGGCATGCAAACTACATGATTGCACACACAGTTGTGGGGTTGATTGCTTCATTAATAAAGAAATTATACAATCATACAGTACAAGGTAGAATAAAGTATATTTCATAATAAATTCTTGACTGTACAGCTATATTTGACATACATGTAGAGCACTGCTGAAAACACCTTTGGTGATGTAGGGTATCTGTATAAATATTTATACTATTATTATTATTATCATCATTATCATAATCATAATTATCATTATCACTGCCATTATTATCATTATTATTATTATTATACTCACTTTCTACTTCCTGGGTTTATCAAACTATGACCTTGTTTTCTCTTGACAGTGGCAACTGCTGGCTTCTTGCTTGGTGGCTCTGAAGACACAACAAAATTGTATATCAATTACTAGTAGACCTTCCTTTTAGATACATTAAATGCATGTCTGTGATTTGTGGAAGAATGAAGTGATAAAATAGGGAAACATTTTCAGGTACATGACAGAGCTCTTTTGCTGTAATATATAACTTTTAAAAACAATGATAAAATAATATGGAATGGATGAGGGTATGATTCTTAAAGATGTTAACTGCCAAAAACAGTTGTGGGGTCACTTCATATTTACTTTGAATGCATCAGCTGGGTGATGTTTTATTGGTGTTTTGAAAGTAGCTGGACACTTTGACACATGTATCTGTTTGTTTTTAGCAAACTTTGTCTTTTCACTACTGGCATTTAATGTAAAATCACTTTGTTTTTCAACACCACAAAAAAACTATTAAACTCACCAAAGACTGAAGCACCCACAGGAGCTGAGTCCTAGAAATATAACAAAATAATTTTATTATTCTAAGATTTTATGCAGCACTACTGTGCTCTGTAAACATATTATGTGTTATCAATTACAGCCTGTAACAAATTAAAAACAGTCCTTAGTGTTGTCATATATACAATACAACAATGTACATAGAAAAGGTCTCTTAATTACTTGATTTATAAAGTCCTTTCAATTTTTAACTAATTATACAATAATTCTATATAATAAATTATTTCTACACCCTCTGTCAATGCAATATCATATCATATCATATCATATCATATCATATCATATCATATCAAATCATATCCTAACATATTTATCATATCATATAGCATTACAACTTAACCCTATTCAAACTGGGGGGGTGTTTGATGTCACCCAAGAATTAAATCCTTCTTACTCATGAGCCATTGCATCTAAAGTGTTCTTACTTCATGACTTTTCCTCAAATTTATCTGAGAACAATTTGGTGTTGTCAGCTTTTGGTAGTTAATTAACCTGTTGCCATGGCAACCAAATTCTGGAACACTGCTAAGGTCATATTTGGTCAATTTGTGTTTTCATTTCAATTTTTGCGCTTGTTTTACTTGCATATTGACAAAACGGACTATGCAAGTTATCTGCTGAAGTTATTCAACAAATTTGAAGTGAAAAAGTAAGTTTTGACAGCGTTTTGACAAAGTCTGAAAATCCGAGAGGGCCACCACGACAATCCAAGATGGCGCCTTAGTGACATCATGCGACGTCACAGCTGACATAAGATAGTAGCAACAGATTTATCTCACAACGCTAAATTAGTGGTACATGTATAAGTTTCACATCTATACCTTCTGTAGTTTTTAAGAAATGGAGTGGTGGGGGAGGGGGGGGGGAGCATTTGATGCCACCCCCAGTTCAGGGAACACCAAAAAAGCCCAGTCTTAATAGGGTTAAACTGTACAGACAGTTACAGTGTACATTGTATGATGCTGCTGAAGTAAAAGGAAAATTGGCAGGATACAAAAATACATGTAACTCAGGGTTCTCCCCAGAAAGCATGTGGAAATTAGTGTCAGAGGGGTGATAATTTGCATAACAATGCCATTAATTTGCATCACAATGACATAAATGTGCATAACAATAAAAATCTCATAAAATAGCAGGGTGTTTTACCACTTTTGGACGCTTTGGGGAGAACCCTGTAACTCTACCTTTTGTTTTAGCTTCGTTATACATAATATAAAAACTTATTTATATAAATTAGTATGTATTATTATCAATATTAATTTTAAAGAGTTCCAAAGTATTTCATTTCTTTCAACAAGGAATAGGGTATAGTGTAACTTTACATATACGGTACATATATTTAGTTTTTTAAACATGACAAATCAGAGCACCTTAACAACTGCATTATCATGTGCACGAGTAATAGTAAGAGATTCATGAACACAGACAAATTTCCAAGTCTCTAAAGACAACAAACTGTAACTAGGTGTACTTTTCTTCACAAAAAATAGCTGTGGTCGAACTTTCAGTCAACAAAGAAAGACATGCAGTTGTTTCATGTTTCTGATCTTTTTGTTTTACATATTTTATAATTACATTCCTGGGAGCAACATGTACATGTAAAATAGTTTTATTTAAGTCATAAGTACATTTATTTATTGCAATGGGTGGTTAGGATTGCATGTTACCTTCTGACTCTTTAGTCTCTCCAGGGCTTCTTCACTCACTAGAAAATAATAATGGCAGGGAGGTTTTAGGATACTACTTAAAAAATATCCCAGTTTTAGGTTTATCATGATCAAAAACCTTCTAAAACTCATCAAAGAAATTCATTGAAGAAATAGTTACATATTTTTATAGCAGTCTTCTGCTGAGTCAGTTTGGAAGTAAATTTGAAATAATTACTTACTATAGCTATGGATTTCAATAGTACAAAATATTTGAAAGATTGTTCAATACTTGTAAATTTCTTTCTGGGCTGTTACAAAATGAATAAAGTTTGTTCCAAACAAACAAGTATTCTTCAGAGATGTCCAAATATTTAATTTTATTGAATAAATTTGTCGCACATTACAAGCAGCTGATACACACACCTTTTAGTTTCTCAGTCAGTTCTGTGACTGTGTCTGCTAATCTGAACATCAGTAATTGCATTTCTGTTCTTTTCTCACTGGCCTTTGCTTCGAACAAATCGTATGTCAGAGATGGCAATTCTAAACCCACGGTCAATGACATCTTGTTGGCAAATGGTACCAAGCTTAAATTGTACAGCAAGAATTCTGACCTGGAACAAAGCAATGTGCAATGGCCTTAAAATCACCAACTACAACAGCTCATCTAAATTCTATTTATAATTAAACAGTTCCATCACATGATTTCTACATGGCAATTAGAAACAGTGTATCGCTGTATTATTTTTCAGTTTAGACTTTTCTGCTCAACATGATAAAGTCGAAAAGTTGCTTTAAACAGAAACATTATTTTTCTAGTACCTTACACTGTACACTTCATTTTCACAACATCTAGTTTTTTGTACTTTTTTTGCTGTTTACAAATTTGACATTACAAAAACCAGATGAAAATTTGATGACCATAGAAAAGCTAAAACGACAAGCTTCTTCAACTTTCATCACACAGTTTCAATTCTCTATTTCCACTCTCGTTAACACCTGACTGACTTTTTTTTAACAAGTTATTGAATTGCCCTGACTAAAATCCCTGGACATCTATTACATTTCTCAGTTTTAGAGGAGGTGTTTCTTCAAATAGAGCATTTGAGTCATGGGCATTTGTTTCTAAATTCTGAATTTTCCTTAACCAATTCTGAGGGTCTTTATTGGTTGAATGCAAGCACACCATTTATTATACACATGGGTGTTTAGATGCTTGTTTAAAAGCTTTGTAAAACTTAAAAACTATATTATTCAAGTTGTTCAAAAGTATTTTTAAAGCGAGAAACATTTAGATTTAACAAATTACTTGATTCACATAATTTCATTGCACAAAGATAATGTTACTTACCTAAACTTTTCAAAATATATATCATATTTGTCAATTTCTGCAAGCTCTCTCTGTTAAAAATAATTTTTTATCATTAATAATTAATACAATCATATGAGTACCACCAACTCTATTAATACAGCAATTCATAATAATGTAACAGATGGTAAAGTTTTCAGGTGTGGCAACAAAAAGTTCCAAACGACAAATGAATGATGTTGAAAAAAAAAAAAAGATATTGAAAAAGGAATATTTATCACATTACAGTATTAAAATATCACTTAAAATACATTTTTCTTTAAACCTTTGTTCTGCTGAACTTCGAGAATCGAGGCTTTTCCTCACTATTAATTGTAGATGTCAAATAAAGACGTCAAGGATTACATAAAAATTATTTTAAATTGACAATTAAAATTTGTCTAAATACATGTAAACATAACATTTAGAAAATAATTATTCTGTCACAAATATACAGTACTGACAGTAATAGAAAAGAAAATCACCGAATCAACATAATTACAGTCATTCTTGTGGTTTAGATTCTAGAATTTTGATGACATTGATCACATGAACAGGGTTCAAAATAGTCACCGGCTGCCAGCTTCCTCATTACAACTTAAGACACGGCATCTGTAAAATTGTCTTCACTAAGTCAATTGTGCTTGAATATCAAAACTATTTTGCTTCTGAATGGCACTTTGTTTTTATTTATTGGCCAGCTGAGATCCAGTCTGCTTTACCCAATGTGCACCTATTTTAAGGCCACTTAAAAAAATATCCCGGTTTATCATCAGAAGCCTTCCAAAATCCAGTGAGGGAGGGTGCTTTTATTTGGAAGTCTGATAGTTTAATCCCAAGTCAGGCATAACACAATTGTTCAAAAATGACCCAATCATCTCACGCACAACATGTTCTTATATACAGTAAACGGTGAGTGCATATATTATTTTTTTGAAAATTACCCAAATATTTTTGCAACATTTCTTTTTCGGTAATAACTATTCGAGACTTTGTGAATCATACATTCACTTTATTCCAAAAATAAATAAAGTCAATGTGCTGGGAAAAATCAGTGCGCATGCTCAAGATAAACTGGGATACTTTTTTAAGCAGCGTAAAAGCAAACATGCCATGAGTTGCATGTTCAAATTGGCTGAAACACACCCACGCAATAACATTATACATACACTCTACCGCTTGAAAAACAGTGGCAAAAATTTTGGACTACATAAAACAGCCTACAAAATTAGGCATATTTTCTGAACACTATTTTGAACCCTGATGAATGCACACCAGATTGGTGTGAGCTTTTCATCTCTGTTTTTAAGAGTCAGGGGAAAGAGGTGGGTACAATGACTTACCAGTTTCATATTTTAGCTATGCATGTATTTTGAAAGCACCATTCTAGAAAGTTTATAATACAGCTGTTGGGCAGCAGTTACAGCACTACATGAATGTTAAGCTACACTATAAATACATCAACAAAAAAAAGAAATAAAAGAAGAATCTGATATACACTTTCTTTTATAAGAACAATTTTATAAGAACAGTGAGGCTCATGTTGGCCCAAAAAGTAAGAACAAGCTAAGGACAGTTGAGGCTCGGCTTCAGATGCAAATGTAACACCAACTGCAAGTTTTTATTGAAAAACACTACACATCACATCATTACATACATGTGGCATTTCATTGCTAGTCTTTCTGCAGTTAGAAACACTGAGTGAGCAGAGAAGAAAATAAAAACTGTTCCATACATGTTTTATGACAGTGCCGATGATGATGTATATACCTCTTATTAATCGAGTGTGAGGTCTGTACCATACATGTAAGTTACGGACCCAAGCTTTTTTCCATTCTCATGGCCCAAGTGCCAAGCGCGCAGGCCATGATGAAAAAACAAGGGTCCGTAACTTACGGTATGGATCGAGCAAACGAGGTTAATAAGATGTTTATTATATGGCTTTTCTTTCTTCTAATACTAATATTTACTTTTGGTTGATCTATTTTGAAACACGCGCGAAAATTCCCATGCTATTCACTGACACACGTTGTGTCAGTTGGGTTTCAGATCAACCAATCAGAATGAATGTTTGAGTGTGATTTTCAATTTGTCTTGTTGCTTGCAAGTTTAATCAGATTTAGTGTTAGTTATTTGACTGCTTTGAGAGATGTTTCGGCATCTAGCAACTAAAAGAGGACTTTTATTTAGAGTGGAAGGACAAGATTGATTAACAAGAGGGATGTGTACAGTCAGGAATGATGAATTCGTACTCTTGGTGTTTGAAATTACTGACTGAAAGTTACGAGAGGCGGCTGTTGTTAGTTGAAAAGTTGAAGGAACTATAAGGTTAGTAGTTTTGCAAATTCTTACACTGGTACACATAAATTGTTCTTGTATTTCATAACAGTTTTTATTTGTTGAGTTCGTTCTCAATTGAAACGAATACTTGATGGACAGCAATTTTTCCTAGTAGTAGTAAAGCAGTTCGTATCGATCATTCCGCTGAGCGTAATTTTCTAAAGAACAACCTCGTTTAGTTTGCAAGAACTTGCAATGAAGTGGATTTGGATTAAAAGTAAGAGGTTATTAGGTTAAACTCCAGATCAAAATATGTAATGTCCCCTACTTTTTGGTCTGTAGCATTCTAGTAATTTTTTGAGACAGTAAAGAAAACTTTGTTCTACAGAGTATTTTATTTCCGAAAACATTTCTTCCTCAAAGTTAAATTAATGAGTGTGATGCCAACAGACAACATTTCAAGACCACTTTTAAAAAGGTCCTTTTTATAGAGGAAATATTTACAAAAGCCAATTTAAGGATTACATGTAGGAATGTCCATATCCATGCAGATCTTGCATGACTATTTCTGTCCACAAAGTTTCAACTTTTTAGTGGTCGTCGTCGTGAATTGATTCAGTGTGTTAGACTTTAGAAGTGTTTTCTACTTACAAAGTAGAAATTGGAGAAAAATTTAGTCTTTGTCTGTTGTCCAGTCAAAAGCTTTTGTACAAAACTGCTTGTTCAACTGTTCTTGTGTTTTATAAAACAGAACAGAAACATTTGAACTGATAGTAATAGGTTAAGGATTTGTTGTTGTTGACAATTTTCACAGTCAGTTTTTGGTGTAGTGTAATTATTTCTGCTTTTCTGTTTCTTTTTTGAGTCATAAAACAGCCTTAGCTCAAGCCCAAGGCTTCCTTTGTCAAAACCAAAGTGATTAGCCATTTCGTTTGTAAAAATCACCGATTTAAACAATGTACAAATGAAGCAAAAATGAAAGAAAGCAAATGTGACAAGTCTGTCAGGGTCCGTACCATAAGTTATTGGATCTGGAATTGACCAATCAGAGCGAGCGAAATTAGCCAGCCATATAATAAATGGCAATAAATCTATGCTGTAGAAATAAAATTAACTTTATAACAACGTTCAGCAATAAAACCCCTCAAATTGACATGATGGAAACAAGAACAATTTAAGAAAAATTGAGGCTCAAATTGTGCAAAAAGTAAAAAACGAGCCTCGGCCAAAATTTACTGGTTCTTATAAAAAAAAGTGTGTAGCACATATGTTGTCGTCTTACATGCGTTTCCAGCTGTTCCTTGTCAAGTTCTGTCCTCCAGACATCATTCCCATCAGAAACACTGCAAAATCAACAACATATTTCACACAACCGAATTGTATTAGTATTCGACACTTCCTCGTAAACCCAATGCAGTTAAAACTGATTCATTTCAAATTTTGCTTGCAACAATATTTCACAGTAGAATTTGAAGTTTCCCGCGGCATTCCCAGCAGACGAGCCAAAACAACCACCCGGAACTTTCGAGGGACATCCGACATGAACGGCACTAGGCGGACACAATGTCGTGGTTCCCCGAAGGTTCCACAATTTTAAATGACGTTTCAGACGCAGTAAAAGTATATACTTAAGTAGAATTAAAAGAAAAAATATTTTTCAAAATTATTGTCTGGACCTAAGACCGCAAAATCTGGATTTGACTCCAGTTTCGCGAAATAAAATCGGAAAACGATGTGCTCGAACAAAGACAACAAAAGCGGCCCCTTCGTTCTTCCAAATTCGGGTCCAAAACTTCGCCCTCATATATATATATCTCAACTTACTTTATTATCCACGATGAATTCTCGTTCGAAAGCCTTGTCCATACAAGGAACTTATTTCCTCCGGATAAAACTGTGGCTTGAATCCGATCAACTCCATAATGTTGAGCTAAATTACCTAAGTCCAACGTTTCCTCAAGGGCCGCCATTAATACTTGCGTTTGTACTTTTTGTTTCCCAGGATCCTTTCCTCGCTCAGCTCCCTAGTCGGGGTGGCCCGCAGGGGCGCACCATTCAAGGAGCCTTGAGCCGGCTGGCATGGCGGGATTGACCATCGAAGTACGCCTATTTTGCGCCACAAAATGTAATAACTCGCACAAAATGTAATAGATTTTGACACAAAATGTAATAAACTTGTTAATGCAAAATGTCATACCTTCTGACGCAAAACTGATGCAATAAAATTCGGTAACACGAAATGTAATAACACAAAATGTAACAATGTTTAATACAATGATAAATTTAAAATCACTTCATCCCACAACTGAATACACTGAGTTCACTAAAATTAACGAATACCGTAAATGACCTAATAAACGGGCCCAGGGCGTCCTGTCCACACCGGTGCGTTATCGTTTAAAACCGACGCGAATGAAATGAAATGAAAACAAATACGTATTGTCTGACAGGGACCGCGGAGCAACTTTGAGAT
>JAOBRH011033505.1:0-21354 GCA_027575125.1 Umimayanthus parasiticus | reverse complement strand
TATGTTTTCTTTAAATGGTACTTTGAAAAAAAGTGGGTCGGTCGGGCGATGGGAAACGAAACAATTTATTGGGACGGCCTAACTGATTTTAACATAAAAATAATTATTTTAATTGTTATGGTTATTGCTATTATGATATTGTTATTAATATATCATCATCCTTATTGTTATTACTATTATTACTATTATCATTATTTTTAGTGTTGTTATTATTCCAAAAAAAGTTTCATCATGGAAAGAACGTTGTCTAGATAACTTCATTATTTTCTTCTGCCTAAATCAAGATACTGTTTACTTGGGCCATTTTTATCACATTTTCTTCTGAGATTAGATTTTATCCTGGGTATTTAATACTGAGGAATTACTTAATCTACCCCCAAATTACATAAACAGTAAGAAGAAAACTGCAGGGTATCCAGATAAACACACCCTTGAGTGAAATGATTCAGGTTTAGTTTGCAAACTTCGCACATGGTGAAGCCACTGAGATGCAACTAGGTCCATGGTTCTAAAAAGCTGATTTGCACAATTTCAGGATTGAACTTTTTAAACCAACCATTGCATTGTGTTTCCTATAAACTGACTCAGACAAGAAATAGTGATTAGCCAATTTTGTAAGTGATCTTTGTTTGAACATTATTTCTTAAAATAATGACGAATTTATCATGGGTTCAGAAATCTAAACTAAAAGTTGACAAATTAGGTCTAATTATGAGCTGTTGTGGAATTGTAAAGTGAAGGCTATTGCAAAAAAAAAAGCCATTTAAGTATAATAGTGATAATGATAGTTATAATAGAAATCATAATAATCTAGACATATGATTTTAAAATATATTTTTATTTTGTCAATTTTCTCCATGTTAAAGTGACAGGATTTACCTAAACAAATAACAACCAAAACACATAGCTAACTCAAGTTATACAATAAACGTTAAAAGTTTAAACGTTCTGCCTTATGTAATGATTTGCTGACTTTCTTTGGAAGCCATGTGGAAAATGGTCCTATTACTCCATAAAAACAATAGTTGTAACAAGTCTGCAACTTACTCTGCCATTCATGTACTGAAAAGAAATTGACTGGCATGTGTTTAGTTGCAAACATATTACTTGCTGGTCATGAGATATCACCTGCACAGGTTGTTTACGCTGGTTCTTCAGCTAAAACAGCACTAATCTTATCCTATCACTGTTGCCAGGGTGCAAATTATTTAGTTTCTTTTCAATCAGACTGATGAAGGCACCATCCTTGAAGTGCAGTATAAGGCTGTGTCAATTAGAACAAACTGCACAAGTTATTGTGCAACCATAAACTGATTGTAATTTAGTTAAATGTTGTAACATACTTAAACATTGCCATAATGTTTTATTGCGGTTTGGGCATTCTCTGGGATGTAAAGAGTCACTTCAAGAAGTCGTTCTGTTGCAAGCTTGTGTTATAAAAGAACACAACAATGCTAATTACCATTAATTCTTATGCTTTCAAAGTCAATCAAAGAGACACGAACTTTCTAGTTGTCTTGATAAAAATAAACAGTTGCCCTGTGGACCAGTTCACTGCTTAGTGTGGCTGTCCAAAGAAATATTTTAGTTGTCCAGGACAGGGACATGCCTTGCGTGTATTTGAAGCCTTGTCTCTAACACATTGGTTTGCACACTTTGAGAATATTTTGAAGGGCACTGAATGACTGAAGATACCAACGTTATTCGTACGGTAGCCATCGGTATAGTAGTCACTGTTCTAAAGAAGTGCAGGATTTGAAGTGTTTTTTACAACCCTCGCAACAAATGCGATGTTAGTGTTCAATGCGTGTCCGACCAGCCTGTGACCCTTGATATTATTGTGGAATGAGGGGACCGGGTAAAGAAATACAAGACAATACGATTTTGTGATGTGTCCTTCATAACAGTGTCACGTTTTCACATGTCTTCAGTCCTTGCCATCTTCATAATACTGTAGCTGTTTTGTTAAGGGTTTCTAACCATAGGAGATGTGTGAATTTAGGAAGCGTTTAGTTTTGTCATGTCTCCGTGACAGCGCAAATGTTTGGTCGATCACACAGCCCTAAAACCTAACAAACAACTATAACGCTGTTGAAATCAAAGAGCAAATCAGTAACTGATCATCAGAAGGATACCTAAATGTGTGAAATTTACAGCTGGTTTCAGTTCGATGAATGCCTATCTATGTATCCTTGTCTGAACACATTTTCAGTGTAACATTTGTTGGGGGTACTTGACTCTTCACCTGAAACATTTCTGGCCAGTTTATTTATTTCTTTGTTACAATTCTTTTAGCGTTACAAAACTAAATTTGTGCTCCGATTTGGAAAGGTATAGATGACGGTAAAGCTCCAGTTTCTACGCGGCAAAGCAAGTCTTTGTTGTTGCTACAAATCCTGTTCATGCCGTTTAAATATTACAAGTCAGTTGTGCTTTCTCGTCTTTTGTAGTTTGTAGAGTAGCTAAGAAAATTAATGTCTAATACTGGCACATTATCAAATATGTACATTATCCCAATTTCAAAGTGGGACATTATATTTTTCCTTGGAAGTGTCCTTACTAAACTGTCACTAATGCAAAAGTCAGAGTTGTTGTTAATAGGGTCGACTAACTAGTCGTGCACACTCTCCGGGGTTTCGCTCGTGCCTCTGTAGCTGTGAAGCTTGTGTAAAGGTTCTGCCACACTTGTCACATATGAACGGCTTTTCACCAGTGTGTGTGCGAATGTGATTGTTGAGAGTCGTGGCGCCCGCAAATGAGCGCGAGCAATAACCACATCTGAATGGTTTATCGTTGATGTGGTTCACCACGTGACCGCGAAGGTCTTCTGAGCGCAGAAAAGTCTCTGAGCAGTGTCCGCATTGAAAGGGCTTGTTGGGTGGGCATACATGGACTTGTAGCAATATTCTCTGAGCGAAAGACTTGTTACATTGCCCGCAACGCCACATGCCGAATTCGTTTGGGTCAAACGCTCCTTCAACTTCGTCCTCACTTTTGTGTTCTTCTTTCATTTCCGTCTTGAAGCTGTCTTTCTTAGGAGATTTGACAGAAGGGGACCTGCGAGTCGGCGACTTGTGAGATGGAGATGGGCTAGAACTGTCTCCGTTACACTTTCCATTCATTGCAACGGAGTTCAAGGGCGGCGGAGCTTGCAGTGGCATGCGCCTTGCGTTCTCGCGTGACTGATGAGAATGAACTGGGTACGAATGTGTGCTTGATGCAGTCGAGGAGACTGCATAGTCACGTGACGCCGGGATAGGAAATGGAAAGCGAGTGTTCTCGGTTCTCTGATTAAACGGAGGTGAAGAGGAAGGTATAGGATTCGGGGGACGCACCCCGCTCATGCCGTCATAAGTTGTTAGCAAGCCTCCTTGGTAAGAACTCATTGCATTTTGGGACATTGTGTTGGGGCCCAATGCATTATGGGCGACAGCTGAACCTCTGGATGATGGAGGAGAGAAGGCACTGCGAGTTGAAATGAAGGCGACTGGTTGTGGCCCCATTTTCACTGCACTTCCGTTCACTGATGTTACATTAGGAGATCCCATTGCATTGTTGGTAAACCTTGGAGACAGTTGCGGTGGAGCGTGGTGGGAAGGAGGGCAACCATCGGACGGAGAGGTGGGCTTCTTACTTTCTGTTGTAGAGATCAGAAATTGAATACATCAGTTGGAGGTTTTCACCGAGTTGAAATATAGAAATGTGAACAGCGTTGCCTGGTAAGGCCTGGTGAAAAAAGAATATTTTCATCAGGAAAACGGTAAAATTAGATACTCATTTTACTGGCTTACACACTGCGGTGGCTTTTTCTCCGCTTGCTGTTTCAAACGGCTCAATTTAATGAATTCATTTTGTTTTCACCGAGTTGAAAATGTGAACAGCATTGCCTGGTAAGGCCTGGTAAAAGAAAGATATTTTCATCGGGAAAATACTCATTTTACTGGCTTACGCACTACAATGGCTTTTTCTCCGTTTGCTGTTTCAAACGGCTCAATTTAATGGATTCATTTTGCCTTTGACTTGTATTGAGAATTTATAGCTGATTCAGAAGATCTTGTGTTTATTTCATCTCATTTGCTTTCAAAACCCTCATGAATTGCGATACGTTATAAGTGATATTTTTTCCCTGGTAATGCTGTCCTTGTTGCGCGTACACACGTGAAAGTACTGTTACTTGACCCTGGTTGAGGGGGCAGTCATTGAACAAGAAAACTTTCAAGGAAAAACTTACCAGTTTTCCTTTAGACGTGCACGCGGGTAAATGGAATTTCCACCCTACCTTGCTGGCCTCCGTTCTGTGTGCGTGCATTCATGATTGACAAGTCGTATATATCAGCTGGTATGCCCATGTACTGCGGGTATTTGTCATCGTACCACACCAGTAACTCGTTCCCCGGGGGGATTTCCCTGTATGCGCGGTAGTAGATGTTTCCCAAGTACTGGAAGGCGAACAAGTTCTGCTCCTTTTTGTTGCGGGCACAGCGGATGAATCGCATCCAGCTGGACGTATTCTCGTCCGAAGCATCAATAAAGCAGAAAAGTTTTCCGTCTTTGTAGATCTTAAGGAAAAAAATTAATATTTTTAGTTTTGTATGTATAGTTAGAGACAAATAAACAGAAAAGGACAAACTAAAATCACTGGAGGATTTGAAAGGGGCACGAAGATATTTATTGTATTTTGGAGTGGTAAAAACAATAGTTTACGAACGACGAAGGGGGTGAATAAGTAGTTTTTGACACGAGAAAATAAAATAAAAATCTTCGAACAGCTGTACACTGTTACTCAGACAAAATAGTTTTTGGAAATCTTCGAAATTTTTTTGAAAATTGTTGATATATTAATGATTTTTGAAACCTTTTTACGATTTTTGAAAGTGTTCGGAAAAGCGTCGGTAACAGACCATTGCACGGTTTCCGTCGCTATCTTGGATGTGGGGCAGTCATGGCAAAGGTTACAGCAAATGTATGGACAATTCTTCAACTTTCGACCCTTATATCTCCGCAATTACATTTCGGATTTTGACGACAAATTTGTCCATAGAAAGGTAATGATATGGAAATTGTATCTTCAAAACAACAAGAAGAATTTAAGGCTACAACCTTCGCAATTCCTGGTAATTAATATTTTAAAATTCCATACAAATCCAAAAGTTTTGATTCAGAGTTTCTTTGGAGTTTGAAATTTGATTACGAACGTTTAAGCCTTTTTCTATCTTAGTTATATAACACATTTTTTTGGCCAAAATCCGATGTATAATTGCGGAGTTATCGGCGTTGAAAGTTGAACAATATCTCATATATTTGCTGTTATTTTTGCCGCGACTGCTCCACATCCAAGATGGCGACGGAAACTGTGCAATGGTCTACTGTCGGAAATATTCATAAGGCTTCGAATATTTGCGTAAGTTGTCCAAAGTCACGATGAAATCTTCGGAATATATATGGAAAATAAACCATTAGGTTTCCTGCACCATAGTTTGGTATGTATTTTATAAATGGTATATGTAATATATATCCCCCCCCCAAAAAAGAAAACAAACAAAAAAAAACAACGCAAAATACTCACCTCCCACATGTAGGATGTGTCCATTGCTGGTGTGACATAACCCGGGTCGATCCGAAGCCCTTCATACGGTCCAATCCAAGTCCCTATTGGTATACTTCTCCTGGCGCAAACCCCGTATCCCACCCCGGGGATGCTGGACCTGCATAGCTGCACCTCCTCCGGGAAGGACTTGATGGCGTGCGTTAGTTTCATCCCTTCTTGTTCTGGATCTACGGGTTTAACGAACGCTCGACTCGCTCCGTGAATAGGACATTCTCCATCGCGCTCTTGATGACACAACGAGCACCCTGAATAAATGAAACCCGACAAATGTGAATTTCAAGGGAAAAAAGCTCGCCTTTCATTTGCCTAAGTTTACTTCTAAAAATGATGTTACACAGGACAGCGATCTTTCGTGCAACAGTGCATGTACGAAAAATCGTGTGGAATTGCTCATCGCCCGATTTTTAACCCACCGGTCGTCATCATGGCGAAGTTTTCTAGTTATCCGTCTTCAAACTCCAGCATGTTGCAATTGCCATTGGAGATTACTCGTTAAAAGTTGGCTTTTCCGTTTTGCGCAGAATTGTTGCACCTAAAATCGTTTCATGTAACATCACTATAAGAGGGGTGAACTTATGGTCGTTAACCTCTTCTGTCCCACTTGCCCATTTTACTGGTGACACAAGCACGCGCACATGCTTTGATTGGACAATTTCGAAAATTCTACAGTACTGCTTCCGATTTTTCAGTAATAAGGAAATAGCACGGGTAAACGAATGTTGGGCTTTGTGTTGATTTCAGGGTTCAAACTACCACTTGAATCCGCCTTGCTGGCGCCAGTATATCTCGACCATCATAAGTCTGAAATCGCAAAACATATTTTTGTGTTAAGTTCCACACAGAAACATGCATGGTGCAACATTGCACAAAATATTGTACACAATTGTTGCAGTTCGCGTGTCACCCCTTGAAATGGTTGCGTGCAGAAGTAAAATTGGATTCCACTTTTGCAATATTGCGCGCAACAATTTCAGACAGTTGACACACGGTGCAATTTCCACGTTGTGCGCAATATTGCGGACCTTTTTTAAGCGCCATCATTGTTGTTTTGAGTCCGTGCCCTGAAAAGGCTCCATTATTTTTTGACGTTTGTGCCATTCGACGCCATTCATTGTGTTGTTTGAAGATGTTGTTTCGTCTTTATATGTAACTGACCGTATATAATCATACATCATACAAATTTCAAGTGTTTTAGAAAAATCAAACCATGGGTATTTCAGGTTAATTAGCGACGATACGTTCAGTTCAGGTTCAGTTAAAGAAGATTACGATAGGCCTGAGAAAGAAGAGATAATGGTGACATAGTACTAGCTTTCCTGACATTCAGGTTAGATTATAGAAGTCCTGTACCAATTGTAGACACATAGTTTGTTTAACAAACTGCGCATGATCAAAGCCAACTGTTGCTGATGATGAATACTTAATTTACTCGTTTGCTTTCGCTTGAGTAATGTCAATCTTCGGCTGACTTAGAAATGGCCACCTTGATGTTTGTTTTTTCAGTGAGGCAAAGTAGCGACTGTTTTTATGAATTCCACATTGTTGAAGGTTTGCGTGTTTTAAAACTCACAGCAAATCGTACTTTACATGATTACAAACAGGTTTGAGTAGATCAGGGCAAAGCAAGTTTCCTTTTCCAATCAGTAGATTTTCTTGGGGAAACTTTGTCGTAATCTCCTAAGACATGAACTCTCATTTCCATCTACGCTCTCCGAAATGCAGTCAGCTTTTCAGAAAGAATTGGTTGCAGTACAAACGACAGACGTTGCCGATAAATTCTAGCTTTTACTTAACTATTAATAAATTGTTTGTTTGGATGAGATAATTACAAATTACGCTCGCGTGTGTAAGGACTTTTCGCGTTTTCCTGATGATATTGCTAAACTATTAGCATACCACTTGAAACAAGTGCATAACTTTCATATGTTAACGCAACGGGTACTCTGGAAATTTGTTTCGACAGAATCATTTATGTCCCCCATCCTCCCAAAAATAAAATTAAAACGTTGAAAACAGATAGTGTAGACAAAAGATGTTTGAGTTACTATTTTGTAAATTTTAATATGTTTAGTTTGTAACCACCATATTCACCGGTTACTTGCATGCGGTTCTGAAGTGGTACTCGGTATCAGTTGAAGAAATATACAGACCAGGGTACTCGTGCAGTGATGTTATGAGCCTTCCTTTTTGAAGTAAACCACTTCATACTGACTAATGGCGAACAGTTGGCCACGTGCTATCAATTCAGTTACCGCACGACATTGCTACTTGATTTCGAGTGGGTAGCTTCGTCGCCACGTATGACAACAGACTACTATGATCGTCAGGTAGCAACAATATTATGGCGAGTAGTAGTCTTTTTCATTCCTTCGCACTTTTCTGTTTAGATAAGCATACATTTCTGTACACACACTACAGTACGCATTCAATCACGTGTTTATGTTGTTAGGGCATATATGGATATGTCTTTATATATTGTTGTCATCCTTGTCATATCAAGGCAATGATAGACACTTGAGCGTGTTTGAAAACACCTGAATTGTTTTTGTTCGAACAAAATCCTTACACGTGGTGATCTTATATGAAACGTGTGTTGAGATGAGTTTCCGTTCATCCCAACCACTCCGGCGGTACTCGACGGTTTCACACCCTCAGTGTGGCCGGAGTTACGAAAGCAAAGCACATTCCGTATCAAATGTAACATCTTTCCTCGCTCTTCCTGAGCCAAGAATATTAGTATAGCGTGAAAACGTCTGATATAAATATATATCAGTATGTAGATCTGTAACACACAGAAGATTGACAATGCAACTTCCTTAAGGCTACTTCCGTTGTACCACCACCCGACTAAACTTACGCTATGGCCAAATATAGAAACCTTTTTATCAAGAATACAAGACAAATTTAGTGGTGTAGCATCGAAATATACGTGTCGAGCCAGAAAAACTCACACCACATTTCGATATACCTCGTCATCTTTCTCAGGTTTACAGATTCAGAGAAGCCTTAGTCGATAGTGTTTAAATTATCATGTTGTACAATGGAAATCTTGCTGTAACGATTTTCAAAATATGCTGAAGCCGATATTCAATAATATTAACTTAATTAGTCTGGAAATATAAATTAACCTGCAGCTGTATTCGACTGCATTTGTGCTCATTTGGCTCTTTCAAGATTGGCATTCCCTTTTTGAGCGTTACACTTAAAAGAGACATATATGTGGGGCTTTGAGAGCAACAAAAATCCGAAGGGTATCACTCTAGCAAGAACGAAAAAAATAGTATTGTAGGTTTCTTCATAATTTACTTTGAGACTACACTATTTTTCAGCCGGGTGATAGAGAACCTTAGCCAATAGCCTCTCAAGAATCCCAATACTAAAGAAACTCTCAAATTTTCAAATATAAAAAATGTTCAAACCTTCAGTTTTTAAAAAAAAATAATTCACCGAGCATTGACAACGAATTAGTAAATTTAATGATAACATTTTTGCTTTTACTGATCGGTATTATTTAATAATTAGTGGGGTAAGGCTACACTCGATACAGTATGCAGGAAGTTCGCCTGATTTGTTGTCAGGATAGATATTGTACAGTCACGGAAAGTCATAGTTATATCGAATGTATGAACAGACACACAGAATAGTCGCTGCTCGCGAGGTATCAAATTATACTATTTTTGTTAATAGATTTTTAATATTAAGATTTGCATATATTAATTCAATCACATGAGCAGAATGAATTAATGATATACACTGCGATGGCTAACATAATCTCTTGTTAATGAAGTTTGGCCACAGTTAATATTTTATCCGCTTGTTGATTGTTAAATGCGAAAGTTTTATTATTATTATTATTATTATTGTTATTATTACTATTACTAATTTTAATGGTAGCACTCTCTCGTCAGTGTTTAGCATCTAATTGTGTGATATATCTACCTCATTCTTAAATTGTTTATTATTCTCGACAAGATTTGTTTATGTTTTCTTGATTGTTAATGTTGTTAGTTAACTGCAAGTCACCATATTTTGAAGTGAGAGCAAATTGATAACCAACTTTCTAAGTAGCTTCTAAGCGGATTTTCTCATTTACGACAAACAACAGCTGCAACTTTTTTAACATAAACAAATTCTTGCTAACCTCAAGTGAAAGCTTAGATTTAAGAGCTAGAGGTCGTCTCATTTGCGACTGAATACCACAGTCGTGCAACTATTGCACGGAATTGAGAACCCATGCATAACAGCAAAGACACATTTAAAAACTAACCAAAATGACCGCTTTGAAATGTCTGAAAAAATGCCATAACTTTCTTTTGGTCTACGAAAAGATGTGTGCATTGGATTGTGCATTCACAGCAAGTCTACTTGCGTGTAAGCTAAAGAAACTTTATAACAATCAACTTTGCAATTCTTCTCAAAGTTGGTTATCAGAATTTTTTGTGTAAATTGTTTTCAGTTCCTTACTTGTTTGGGCAAAGCCGAGTGCCAACTGGCTAAATATAATTATAGAGTCAGATAAAAATATACTAATATATACAATTAATGTCAAATTTATCGATGTAATGTTTTTAACAATAGAAACTAATTTTTAGATTCAAGCCCCGGCGAATAGCTGTCAGCAAGTACAATGTTTTCAATTCAAAAAATTAATACATATATAGTTGAATATAGATATTCATTTGGTTTGGATTCATGCCAGGCCATCTAGATATTCAATGTTTGTTGCGCTATTTTCTTCTATGGGCAGAACCGTGTACCGAGCTTACACTGTTACAGTAAGTTTGAAAAAGCATACACATGTCATACCAGCTGCAGTAATAAACCCAAATATCGGAGTTGTGACCGAGGAAAATCAGATTTAGATAGTGAATTATAGTATTCCTCTTCGTGAAAAGAAAACTCAAGGATTTTTCAGTGTCATTCCATATTGGTTATTGAGGAAACCATGTCTATCTAGCAGTTTGACAATGATGCATCCGCCAACTTTGAATGGGGCCTTTATTCTTTAATTTTGGAGTTTTTCCTTAGCTTAGCCCTTAAAATTGTGTTAGCCTCCTATCTCTGAAAACAGGACTGTTAAACCACTACTTAAGCAAACTTCCATCCTACAAGCCACCATAAAAACTGTCTGAATGCCCTCTTATTCTACTTTTGTATATACACGTTTTTAATTATTTAATTTTAATAGAAGGGTGCCTGGGTTATCAATTGGAACTATGTCCTGTTACCTTAACCCTGTCACACAATATTTTTTCTTTTTTTTTATTTCAAATTGTTGTATTCATGTTAATCTGTGACAAACCAAATAAACTAAACTAAACGGATAGAGATCTTAGTATGGTTTAATCTTTGAAAGAGAAGCCGACGGGTTTGAACTGTCTTCTTTTGGGAGCGGACCATTTGATTTTTGAGGGGGGAAGGTTGCAAGATTTTGAAAAAAAAGCCTCCTACAACATCCTAAACTACAAAACAAAAATACATGCTCGATGAGCTCAATATCATGCATCGCTTTTCAACTAGGAAAATATCTGCCCCTGTTATTCAGTGGGGAATAAAAAATTGCAAAATTATTGCACTGAAAAAAATGTTTGTAATAACTAGTATAGAACAGATCCTGATTCCGTGATCTTGTTACCGTAGTTTCGGTAGATCTTGTTGAAGTTGCAGTATATGCAAATGATCGAGATGTTTTTTGAATTCCAGGCGTCGTTTCCTGTTACTATCAAAAGATGCCAAAGTAGTTATTTATAATACCATTAAACATAAAGAAAATTTCTTTCAAAATTGATGACTCTTTTAATTTTGAAAATATACTTCCGGCTAGTGGAAAAACATTAAACAGGAAAACCTCGGTGGACACGAGAAACCTATTTCGCATGAAAACGCCAAGTATATTGCAAAATTCAGTTGTTTACTGCAATAACCTTATTTTTTCAACTATAATTACAATCTTATTGGCTTACAGAAAAATGCACTCTTTGCGAGTTGTTCTTGACTAGGACCAGGAATAAGAATTTCGTCTGTGCAAATAAAAAAGAAGCCATAAAAGAAACTTATATTCCCGTAGCTTCTTTTGGCTTTGCGATGACGGTAGAGAGAGTAACGAACTCGAGAGATCGCTAAATACTGCAGATGTTATCATGGTGTTTACAAACAACAAGATTCTTGTATAGTGATTAGAATTGGTATATTGACATCTCTTTGTTAACTTTTCAATATATCGACCACAAAACGTCTTACGTACAGCACGGATTGAAGTCAAAGAAAGTGATGCACTTTTTCATAGCAGTGGGGGTGTCAATCAAATGAATTACTAAAAGAGTATATACTGATATAGTTAGTATAGACATTTATTGTGTTTGTCACTTATTTTGTGGTGAGAAATGAAATACTTCTTAGATTTAGGTTAAAAACATTCCTACACTCAGCTTTTAAATGAAATATTTGAACAAAAGAGATTATTTTGTTGCGCCGCTATTCTGCGAAGTTTCTTTGTATTTTTGACAAATTAGAAACCATGTGGCGAAAAATTTTCTTATTGCGGATCAGACACCACGTGCTATGCAATTGTTTTGTAACGGACCTCGAAAACACTCAGACGTTTAAAGAAAGCGTATTTCACTTTTTTAGACAGAGTTAGATTAAAGAATGATTGATTAATTTTTATTGTGAGCCTGAAGGCAGGAGTTATAGGATTACGAAACAGTTCCGTTCGCTACAACCATGAAGCTCTAGTGTCCACCCTTTTGAAGTGTAAGGGGGAACTCGAATCATCGAAAGCATGAACATTACTCGCGTCGTAGCCAGTTGACTGATAAGTTGAAAACCAGCTTTAATTAGTTTTAGAAAGACCTATTAAATCGACTGCATTTTTAAAATACGAAGGATTAGTTCTCATGCATGCGGTGGTATTAAAATAGTTAATAGTTAAACAGCATGCACTTGGACACAATCACGTTACTACAACAAACAAAAGCAAAAAGCTGAACCAAAGCAGAGAAAAACACACTCAATACATGTACGACGCGCAGGTAGCAACATTTCTTACTGTGAGGACCTTTGAAGGAAAGACGATAGTATAATGGGAATGATTTGTTTTGCCTGAATAAGTATTCGTTATTTCTTTGCTGAAATGAAACTCGATAAGATATTGCTCATTCACCCCTAAAAGATGTAAGTCAGTTGAAGTCGCACTTCCAGTTTGAGGAATTGAGAGTTTCGTTTCAAACTGATTCTTTTCAATACTTGATGTATCTTATGTTTTTATTCCACCCGAAAGGAGTCTACTAACTTTCACCCCTAAGTGTTTTAACAAGATACTTACACAATTTTGGTTTATTGTTTCTCCGGTTCGTTCCCTCTTGCTTTGTTACTTGTTTCTTCAAGTCACCGTTCGCGACAGCTAGTTCATCATGCATGTACAGGTTTCTTGCCAAATCTCTCCAAGAAAAGGAGAAGTGGGACCCGTTTGTGGCTGACTTGGAACTTTTCATGGCTGTTTCCTTATGAGTTGTTCCGGCTGTTTGCTTCATCAAAATGTTTGCAGACTGTTGTTGATCGTCTTGCATGACTGCCGAAGTAGATTTTCCCGCCTGAAAGAATTCAATATCTGTTTTTGAGCTCAAAGCTTGGCTGCCCACGTAATTTTCCCGCCATAAACAAGTGCAGGTGCCGTTTTGTACGAGCTTGGCCTTGGTCATACAGTGTTTACAAGCTAACTAGTGCACTTACATTTCAAGAAATGTTCCTGTGTAAAATCCAACATCAATATAAAAAATTAACTTGGATTTGTATTAAACTTGTATTGGCTTGAAATTAGCAGGGAAACTGTTCAATATTTGTATATATATATTACATTGTGACTTCGGAGCTAGTTGCCAGTCAGTAATATTTTAAAGAATACATGAAACAGTTGGCCTTCGTTTGAATTTGGTTGTGTAAGGACCTCAGTCGTAAAAGTTTCCATAGTGGAAGAAGTGCAGAAGTTGCGTTTTAAAAGAAATAATTTGCAGATAGAAATATATAATCTTTGTAATTGTTGAAACTACATATTGTCGAAAGATTGAGCAAATTTTCAGAAGTTATGGACAGGTAATGTATATGCCATCACCATTTTCTACAACTAATAGGTTGCCTGACGTTTGTTTGTGAAGTTCAGTCAAAAGCCGTCCCAACGTTGACATGCCAGTGATTTCTTGTTTACAGAATCTCAGAGTCTCTTTTCATTTCCTGAACTGTTCACGTGTGAAAATATTGCCTGTGGCCAGATGAAATTGAAATGAAGGGCAATATTGAATAATATTGGCCCAGCATGTTTCAAGACTTGTTTGCTTTCCTGGCTGCCGACAGCAAGCAATCAACTTTTATAGCACAAAGGGGAGTCGTTAGGTTTTTTGAGTTTCAGCACGAAAGGTTTTTAAAGACTTTCCTTAAGAAAGATGGATAATAAGAGAATGAGTAATAACAATTTATTTTTAATTTCATATTAAACAACTAGCCAGACACAATACATAAGGCACACAACACTCGTCAGTAATGTCATTTTGATAGCTAAAGCCTAATCAGTATTGGGACTGAAATCGGGAATTTTCAGCAATGTTGGAAAACTGTAAATGTGTAGCTAAAGTCCTTTGCGGGATTTATTCGTGACAAATTCTAAATCAAATAGTATCCAAGTTTACAATTTAATGAAAATCTTTCACGGCAAGAGCTAACCATTGGTCTTTTGTATGGGATATATTGTGTCTGACTCTATTGTTATTTGGAGATAATGAATCAAAATGACATATATTCCAAATGTTTAGACGTTGGGGCGATGTTTATTTTAGGATTTTAAATATATGTCATAGAGAACACCTCCATAGCTCCTAACAGCCTCCAGTTAGACTAACCCGTGAGATTTTGGCAGCATGTAGTGATATGAAAACCTATCCATTATGATCGAATGCTTGTAGCGTCTGGTTTCAAGCAGGACGAAGAGGGATAAGGGTGTACTATTAAACAGGAACTTTTTTTGTATTTAGGTTGTGTTAATTTGGTTCTGACAGAGTATACCTACCATTTGAAAACTTTCAATTTCTTTCTTCGCAAGATCTTTGGGTTTTTTTCCCCCGAGAAGAATATGCGTGTCTGGAAAGCTTTCCTTTGATGTTACAGATATCAATATCGAGACTACTTCAAAGTTCCGTCTGTTTACAACAAAGCTCGGCACTCGCTGCAGCATGTATCCTGACTTGTACTTTTTCACGCTCAGTTTCACCACACTTTTACATGACACCTGTCAATCATTTCAAAATAACGGTTGAAAGGGTTGAATATTTGGTATTTTGCCTGGATGGTTTCCAGTGGACTTACAGTCGCGCATGCTCATTATGTCGAAAATCAAGTTGATCATTGAGTATTCTTTCAAGAAGAGACTGTCGGAAGAACATATTAAAGTATCTCATTTGATTGCAATATTACAGACTTCAACTCGTTGCACTACATGTAGTGGAAATAATAAATCGTTTGCACATCGAGCGCAAATTATGCGGTAAATTTTCTCCTTAACCGGGTACACAAGTCCTTGGGGCACTTTCTATGAGTTTATAACAGGAGCCACACTCACGTGACGTTGCCGTGGTAATGTAATGTAAGGTAATGTAAATCGTTTACGGAGACGCGTCATAAAATAAGTGTTGTACTATATTGTTGCATAGAGGTTCGCATAGTGATTATGTTTTAAACGCAACTCATTCCATGCAAAGGAACAATGCTACAGCCGCGGTGGATAATCACACTTTGGACGCAAGAAAAATACATTTATCGAACTATTCGAGTTCAACTTATCACATTTTAAGTGCACGAGTTTCTTATTTGCTAGCTATTTAAAGAATGATTTTGTTGGATTTTGTCAGTGAGACATGATTTTAGTAGTAGTGTGATTTCGATAATTAAGACTGTATTTCATCAAGCATAAAATATGTTCTATATTAGGTTTGATAAACAATTTACACAATTTCAACGGGGCTTTTTGTAGAGTAAGAAGATAGACAGGTGGGTGGGTAAGTAAGTGAGTGGGTGGGTGAGAAAGAGGCTGGGTTGGTGAGTGGAGTGAGTAAGTTAGTAAGTAAATCTACAAGTACAACATGCGTTAGTTTTTCATGTGCTTGTCTTTCGCACTCAAAGCGTACATGTTGTCAAATGTTCGAGCATTGAAATTAACGGAAACTTTCTATAACTTGCATACTATATTAATATAGCGAGAGTGTTAGTTCTATTTCATGGAACTAGTCACAAAACTAGACGTTGAACAGAACTGCACTGACGAAAGAAATCAAACTTGGCAGACATGTAAAGAGTTTGTGTGCAGAGGCTCATCGATGCTGTTTTGCTACAGTAGAAACAAAAGCCCAGCTGGAGATCAACTGAACTTCACTATATCAAACGGATTCATTTGTTGCCGCTCAGTTGTCTACATGGCAAATTCAGCATTACTAAGAATTGAACAAATCGAAGATCAGTACCTTAAGCATGCACTAAGAAGCAACTCTGTACCTGTCCTTACAACCAGGCTCGAATTTTTAAGGTTTTTCAAATGTCTATGTTTCCTTCGTGCGCTTGCAATTGTGGCCGTGTGAGGTAATACGTGCCACTAAGGCAAGTTCTCCTTGTCATCGCACATGACTTTCAGTAAAGATATTGGACCTTGTAGAGATTGAGGAACAAGAACAATTGTCATAGTTCTCGAGTGTAGGGCCGATATCGCGCTGTATAGCACTGGTATGAACTTTCAAATTCATCTACAAGACCAGCTGCTGCTCATTACCAAACCTTGGTAAGAGCACGTTTGTCCCTTTTTGAGGAACACATCGACATCTTAGTAATTATTACAAGGGGAACAGAGTTGTAGCAAACTATCTTGGCTGGAAAATCTTGCAGGCCTGACGTTGGTATAAGACATCTGGGGGCATTTTCCGTACGCGGAACAATTTAACAGACTTGCTAACAGCTGTGGTCATAATATAAGAGTGGCTACCTCCCTTCGAAACGAAAAGATAATTATTGATAACAGATTCAATATCATCGTGGAAGTATTATTGCATATCTTCACAAGTGCCGCAATATTCGCCCGAGCGGAATACACCGACCGATCACTTGTTCTAGAATATACACCAACACGCGGGTGAACGAGAACGTATTATCGTCATCAATGACGTCACTCACCGCTACGAAGTTAGAAAGTAATGTTTCCTTGATGATGGACAATATAGAAAACAATTAAACTGTTAGTCTCTGTTTGATTTTGAAGTGATCAATAAGTAAAATACTTTGGCTGGCTTTATGTTTCAATGTTGTTCGAAACTGTGACGATAAAATGTACTTCTGTTAATTTACAGTTTCAAGTATACTATTCATGCCATATGTGGCAGGCAGTCAATCAACCACGTCATCAACTCCGATTAATTTAGAAAATAATATTTATTAGATGGAAAGCAATATAAAGAAAAGTTAAGCATTGGTTCTTTTTAATTTTAAAACGTTTACAGTCTGTTTTTTTAGTTTGTATTTCAACGAAGTGGTAAGGTTTCGGAATATAAACTGTTTCTTTCAAACTGCATACATTTTCGATTTATTTTAAAAGGTTACTGACACAGCTAAACTACAGACGTAAACTGTGATTGAAAAGTGTGTGTCACGGTTTTATATTAATCTATAATACGGCCGAGAACCTTTCAAAATAAACACCCGGCAAATATACTATGTTATATAATATTGGAATGAAATATACCGGACGATCATAAGAATTTGGAATATGCTGAGTAATGAAACACAAGTTCTCAGTGACCACCGACCGAGCTTGCACTGTTACTGCTAGAGTTGGAGGTCATCGTAATATCTAATATGAAAAAAGAAATTGTCATGATAGTAAACATATTTGGACGAGGAGCGTGTTTCAGTGACGTTTCGCTGGAATTAGTTCAGTTGGTATCGATCTTGTCAATGTTTAAGCATCCTTCAGCTAAGAATGCTTGTTTGCATTTTTTGTGCTTCGTTGAAGACATCTTGAGACAAATTTTATTTATAGGCAAAACGTTTAATTATACGCAGTTTAAAGTTCAATATTTAGGGGCTTATGTTTGTAATATTTTAGGCCAACATAAATGCTATTATAGTTTTGTTTTATAAGTGTTATCTTTATGAACATCACGGAAACGTTGGAGTTGGCTTTATGTGCTAATCAGCGCGCCTTTTATTAGATATTTTACATCGTTTAAGAGTTAGGAAACTGCGTAACTTACATACTCGGAAAGTTTTTGCCCAAAGACGGCAGTGTTTCCCATGAAGACAAAACACATGAGTTATTTCTTCCTGATTATCACTGTTATTTATGTAAATCCAAACAGCATGCACCTTTCGATTTCAATCGTGAATTTTCGTTCGCTTTTTGTTAGTCAGCCTTTCCATTTGATATCTATTATTAGCCTGCTGTCCTTCCTATTAAATTTTATTGCCTGCAATTAGCTTTTTTCTTTCCTTGTCAAACTTAGATACCCGTGTGATAGTGACCAACTCGAAAGCTCTAAGTTTTAAAGCTACTTTGGTCACTAGGCACATTCATCACACTATCTCTCACTAAGTGTCTTTATTTTCTTGCTTGTTCATTATTTTTGATATAAGTTAAAATATATAAATAGTGATGAATCTAATCTAATCTGATATTTTGAACATTTATAGCAGTTGTTAATGTTTCCAGCATGACTCCTTCAATATCACAGTCATATGACACTTTAAATTTAAAAATGTTGTTCACTTGTGTAGTTGTTGAAATCATATCCCTATTAGGACTATTTATAGTCAATCATTAAATTATAAAATTGTCACTGAGATTGACGTAATTCATGCAACCCTATTCAATCTTCATAGTTTTTTGCAGCGTAGGCTTCAACATTCTCTCTAAGCAAACTCGAATGGTTTATCAAAGTTTTTTTTTATGGAGTTTAATAGTAGTAATAAAATAGAAACATCACGCCGTGGGTGTAATTTAGAAGAAAAACTTGAAATCCAGATAGGGGGAAGATAAAGGCCGGCATACGAAGTAAAATCCACGAATAGTGTGCACCGATATCGGGGGATAACTAATACTTTTAAGAATAAGAAAATCGCACGTTTTATGCAACTCAAGCGACTCAGTGCAGCCATATTTCCATTGGAGGCCTTGGACGTATTCTAAAGAATCTTTGAAGTTTTTCACACTTTACTTGGTATTAAGAAATATCATAGATAGTGATTAAAAGAATTATTCAATAATAGATCAAAAATAGTAAAGGAGAAAGCAATTAGCAAAAGACCGACAAACGAGATGTATATTGTGGATGGAACCGAAATAGCGTACAAGTTTATCAGTTTGTCACTTTAAGTTTCAAATGACGGCAACTCACTCGATCTTCTAACAGTTTTACATCGGTAATCATCTAAAATTAAGCACAGACATTATACGTATAGGGACGTTTGGACGTTAGTGGCAAGCAGAAAAACAGCAAAGTTGAAGGTGAATTAAGGAAGATACAGGGAAAGGCGGTTTTTTCCTTCATTTTAAGTCGTTAGACATACCACCAGCTATGTTATGGAGTTTACCAAAAGAGTAAAAAAAGAATCGAACTGATATGATATAAAGTCCGTAGGTTTGGACAGGTTCACAAGGGGATTTTAGTCGTCTTATCAACGGAGGTACACATATTGGGGGAGGAGTATAGAGATAAAACGGGTCAGTATGGCTTAAGATTTTAACAAGTACTAATACCTATTGACGTGGTAGAAATATGCGTAAGATAACGGGTGTCAGTTCACCTAATTTTCAATTTGAAGTTGTACTGAGTACGTTTTGTGAAAGTGCTTACATTAAGGAAACAAGGCTGAAATATGGAGGGCTTATTCCAATTTGTCTAATGATCTAATCTGATCTGGCGGGCTTACATGACAGGGGGGAGAGTCATAGCTGGAGTACCATGCTTGTTAGCATGCTGGTAGACAAGTGTGTAACAGAGAGGCGTATAACACTGGGGAACTTTTAGCTGACGTTTTTCATTATGTGAATGATTTTGTGCCTGTGACCACAACCCCTCTTTAAATCTCTTAAGTCTTCTTAAACTGTAGTGTTTAAAACTTGCGTGAGCTGAGCGACCCTACCCTTGTGAAAGTGGCTCTTAAAAAGCCTTTACTTTCTTCATAGCACTTAACTTTTTTTCTGCTTCAGACTTTTATAACCAGCACTATTGTTGTAATTTTCAAAATATTCGATTTTAACATATATTTGTGCCTTAATTCATGCGACTTCTAAAACATAAAGCATGATTGTTGTAATTAACAGCATAATACCCTTTATAGTTTAGACAGGCCCGTCTGGGACAACAGTATTCTACTGATTGTGACACCTGTATAAATCCCGGCTATATTCTAATCTGCAAATGTGCGTTTGTTTCTGTTGGTGTTTTACTAAAAAGGTTCATGTGACTGTACGTGTTGATATAACTTAATTATTGTCTTAGTGTAGTTATTGTTATATGGTTGTCGTTATTATATTGTCGCTGCCGTTGTTTTTGATGTTAAAGTTTGACGTTCTGGGTTCAGTTGTTCGAAAGTGTGTTAACTGAAACCAGGGTTAAAGTTTTACGTAATTTTTACATAACTGGGTTTCCATGGAGTAAATAATAATATTTTAGAAAGACCGGACGTGTCTCTAGACAAATAAATTAAGTATAAAGTTTCGCCTAATCCTTAATAACTAGATTAACCGACTTTCGATCAACCGAGCTGATTGATGGAATTGTTGTTGTCCACATTGTTAGAATTCTTGTTTACAAAGTTTTATGGCAGCATAATTTTTTGCTGCACCGGCTGCTGTAAATTGTCTCTCCATTGTTGTAATTAATGTTGTTTTTATTGTTCTTTTGCTAGAGCTGTTTATTTGACAGTTATTGATATAATATAATTGTCGTTTTGGTTGTTATTGTTGGAATTGTTACGATTGTTTCTGTTTTTGTCATTAAAGTTATTTGTGTGTTCTCATTGAAGGAATTGTTCTTTGTCGTCTTTATTGCTTTGGAAATTTTGATGCTTTTGTCAATGGTGTCACTATAGCAGCCTAATTTGATTGTCAGTGCTACCTCTTCTCAGGCTGCTGTATATTTCCTTTCTGTTGTTGTTGTTGCTGTTGTTGTTGTTCACTTCTCATTGATGGAATTGTTTCGTCGTCGTCGCTGTTGTCGTTGTTATTATTATTATTGTAGATTTCAATGCTTTCATTATGGCCACTTGTTGCTGTCTCTGCTGCTGCTGCAGTTTTTCTGTCGTTTTTGTTGCTGAACAGTTGATGTTATTTTGTTTATTTTTGTGTTGCGGTGTTTGTTGTTAAAGTTGTTTATACGATCTGGTTGATTGTAATTGTTTTTGTTGTTATTGTCAAAGCTTTATATATACTATAGTTCACAGAGTTGTTTTAGTTGTTGATATTCCTTTTCCTACTCCGCCTCGATAATCTTCGAGATTCGGCAGTCATTCGTTATCACATAGCAAGGCTCTGTTTCCAACAGTTTTAACTAGAATCATTTACATCATTTTACAACAATACAAGGAGAAAAGCGAAAACGTTAATAACTGAGCGTTTTTAAAAAACAGCTTAAGACTTATTTTTTTAACATAGCTTACAATAGATAATTATACAATTAGTAGAGTTTTTCTCAACGCTTATCTCTAGTATTAGTTTA
>JAOBRH011032394.1:0-13314 GCA_027575125.1 Umimayanthus parasiticus | reverse complement strand
TTATTGTTATTGTTATTGTTATTGTTATTGTTATTGTTATTGTTATTGTTATTGTTATTATTATTATTATTATTATTGAACAGATATGGTGCCAATAACATTTTAACGCAAGAAATAGCTGTATCTTCGCAAATAACTTCAGATTAGTATCCATATACGCCGGAAGACTAGTAGTAGTTGTGAATAAAAATTCTTCTTTCTGCGTTAGCGAGTAAACAAGGATTGATACGTTATGTTTTCCGCCCATAAGGTTTGGTGTAAAGCTGAAGTTTCGATCGTTAGCCCTTCGTCAGAGCAGACTGATAGTGAACGTATATAATGATAAAGTATGGTGTTTGATTACAACTTACAAGTATAAACATTGTGATGTTTATGTATCTTTCTTCGAAAAGGGGCTGAAAGTTATGAACAACCTTTCATTTAACTTTCATACAATGCAGAAAAACATACAAAGTCCAGTATCAGTGCACGCTTTCTTTATAAGAAGCGGATACAAGTGGCCGAGGCTCATTTTAACATTTTTGGCAAATCCAAACTCAAATTGTTCTCTAAGCCTATCTTATGATTCTTAGAGTTAACACCAAAGCTTCCAGAAGGAATCCATTCAGGAGCATTTGATGAAAGTGGCACAATACAACGAGTGCGAAACACGAGTGGCATTTCCCACTATTATCAACTATAAGTGGTATTTTCATTAATTCTTCTTCAAGAACTTAACTGGTGATATTTTTTAATACCACAGCTACAAAAAAAAGGATCCATTTTTTCAAAACTCCCGATCGTTTCTGCAGGAATTCGAAAATTTTCCGAAGATTTCCGAAGGTTTCGGAAGATTTTCCGAAGAGTTTACGAAAAACTTTTTAATTGTCCGAAATTTTTATCGACCAATTTATGTAAAGACTTTCCGAAGCATTTTCCGATGATTTCAGAAGCTTTCCGAAGCTTTCCCAAGTGCCTAAAAGATTTCTGGCATTTTTAAAACATTTTTCAAACATTTCCGAAGACTTTTTAACGCGGTTACCGAAGACTTTTGAAAATTCTCATTAACTTTCCGAAACCCAACAGTTTTTAAGTAAATGAAATTCTCGAATGATTGTGCCAATTAAGACCCTGATTCACATGTGCTTTTTTAAGCAACCGATTGATCAGTAAATTTTGTAGATGTGCTGTTAGACATAAAAGTACTGTTCTGGTTGACTGAAATAAAGGGTTTTTATATATGTGAGCAACAACTTTGTCCTGAGTTTATCTTAGCTTGTTCTCACAGTGTTTTCAAATCTGAGCCTGGGTGTTATTATATAATACTGCATGTTTGCATGTTCTTAGGGAATAGCATGCAATACAAAGCATTTCCGTGGTTGCAGTCAAGCATAGTGATAAATGGTTTTTGGATTGTCACTCAAAGGTGATATTTTTAAATGAGAAAACGTTTGGCTTAAAATGTAACCTTTCTGTAACCTTTCTCAGCCTGCAAAAGACTACTAGAAGTGTTGTGCTGGGAATGAATGGACAATCCATCACCATCAGGCGGACCTTTTTGGCTCCTGTGGGGGGGGGGGGGGTGCCCTGCCCACGGGCCTGGTCCGATTCCTTTAGTTTCGTACTTTGTTATTGATTGAATTTGACATAATTAGTACAAAAATTAGTTTCGATAACAGCGATGTGTGTATGATTGTGTGTGTTTGTGTGAGTGTGTGTGTGTGTGTGTGTGTGTGTGTGTGTGTGTGTGTGTGTGTGTGTGTGTGTGTATCTGTAATAACCTTTCTTTCGACCGCAAAAACATTTCCAAAGCATTCGATTAGGTTTTACTACATCTGGAGTCCCAGCACTCATACACCTCAATCCTTGTAAATCATTAGTTGCAAATCGGGGGTAAATAAAAATTTTATTGTTGTTGTTGTTGTTGTTGTTGTTGTTGTTGTTGTACTTTCAACACAATTACAGAGCTTAGAAAATAAAAAAATACAATACCTTTCAAGATTTTTCACCCGCTCGCACAGCTAACTTTCTAAACGCAATGGATATAAAACTGCTAATTAAAAGTTGTACTCAAGGATCAAGTAGGGAATTTTTGCCCACGATTTTTGCGATTTTAAGTACATGTAGCTAAAACGTTTCTGGAACAAAAGAGGCACTTGGGTTGTTTCTATACTTGATGTCTCATCTCTAAAGCTTGAACACAATTGTCTATACTCGCAATATATTTAATTAATAATTAAAAATAATTAACATTTGCTAGTAGTTTCTAATGGTGTTAAAGTTTTTAACTTTTTGACAATTTGGACCGACGTATATTTAGAAATGTGCACGTCCTATTTTTTTCTTCTTGCATCTATCTTAACTTGTTGATAATGTCGGAGAAAAACTGTGTCTATTTATTGAGAACTACAGCTGGTTTTCCGCCAGCAATGGGTAGTTACAAAACGCGGTAAAATGAGAGTTCCTTACCTTTTGGTTCAAAGAAATCAGCCTGAAAATTGGAGATCAAGACAAGAACAGTTTGAAAGACAAGCTATAGCTTGTGCAAACCGCGTTGAAAAGTAGTATTATAACTTTTTATAGAACTCAAGTTCAAAACGCAAGACGTGGATGATATATATGCAACAACAACGACAACAGCAAGTACTTTATTTCATCTTATGTGTGTTATTTTACTGATATTATTAAAGAAAGAGTTGAGATAGGGATAGGTGTTGATTATGATAATCCATCTGGAATAACCTTAGGGCTAACCGAGCCAGGTACCCAGGAACTTTGAGTTAAGTTTAATAGTTTTGGTCGGGACTTGAAAAGAAGAGGGGGAAAAAGTACAAAAGGACACACATATGAAAAAACTATTTATCCTGCAATGTTTATACTTTTGTGATATTTGATTTCGAAATTTGCATGAAGTCAAAACCTATATCTTCATTTCACAACGGATTTTTGTTGGTCAGCACTGACGACACGTGGACGAAGCGGTCAAATAGCAAGGGAGGGGCACAAATTGACTGGGCGCCGGTTTGCAAGAATCAAACGCGTAAAGGAAACAGGAAAGGCGCAGAAAGCTCGTGTTTTCGGCTTTAAATATTTAATTGTGAGCTGAGTGCTACATTTTTACTGTATATTTGAACTAACCAGAAGACGACAAGCTGTTTTTCAAAATTCAGCAGGATTTCTGACATGCCAGATAAGTGCATTTGTAATGCTACAAATGACTTCGGCTCTATTCAATTCTAATATTGCAGGCGAACGACCACCGACTAAGTGAGCACAAGTATTGAAAAACACCTAAAATTAAACTTCTGTCAGTCGAAAGGGAAAACACAAAACACGTACAATTCATGGGTTTCTCTTTGACTATTGTTGGTTGAAGATTTCCCCGAGTTTTGCGAATTTTGTATGTAGTATCAAGGAATGATTAAATTGGACTAAGTCTATGCATGTCTGCATCTGGAACATTTTTCTTGAAGTTTTCGCACTTTTGTCGCTGTTGTATCGACACTTGTTTTATGATTTTAATCTTGTATATAATTATGTATTATCTTTAATGAAAAGTTCGGCAGGTAGAAACTATATAGTTCAAACAATGAATACATGACAAAGTAAGTTGTAAATTGAAAATGTTCTAATACATGTACCTCTCTATAGGTCATTTAATTATCATTTATAATGGCAAGTATTTTGTTTATGCAAACAAAACAATTTGTAACTGAAAAACAGTTAGGCATGTATTGAGAAATGTTTCTGAGCGTTTCAGTTTTAAGCAGACGGCATGGGAGTGAGCGCGGTCAATTGCGAAAGGCACTCCTTGGCGAGACTCCCGTGACACAAATAATGCCTGCTTCGCAGGCTATTTTGAAATAAGTGTAATTACTAATTAGCTTACATTTATGTTTTGCATTGTTTTATTCCTTCACGAAAGATCCCCTTTTAATTGAGACACTAGCCAGCAATAAAGTATCGAAAAACTTAGTGGAGCCTTTTGTGGACAAATTTAAGTTTAGTTCAGCAGGTCATAGACCAGTCGCCGGGCCATTTGTTCTATTAAATTTTAAAGAAATGTTTACAGGTTCATGGTATTTACATCTGTTTTAAACAGATGTCAGTGTATAAAATTGGGAGATCAAAACAAATTCAAACCAGGAAACAACACTGCAAAAGTATTAATAAATACGCTATTTCAAAATGTTTAACTGTGATAAGAAAATTGAAACGTTTTAGAAGTTTAGATCGTTTCAGGGCGCTTCATCTCTCCGACATTCGTAACCGTTAGAAAATCTAAATGTTTAATCATGTTTAAAAGATGCTAAATATAACAAACTCGCAACTGGGCGTTTCAGTCAGGTTGTGACGTATTCATATATAAAATTAACTTGCATCGTTATAAAAAAAACCTTAAAGCTTGGCATTACAAGGACGGCGGTTGAAAACCGTAAAAAGAGTGACGTAAAGACCAAACTCCGCCTAAAGCATTTTTTTTGGGCTGTTTTAAATAGCTTCCGGTTCACTGAAGACCGGCATCGTAAAACGTAACAAAACAGAGGCAGGGCACAAACAGAAACTGAAATCAACAAAATAACCACATGTCATGATTTAGAGCGCATCGTTGCCTATACCCTTTTTTGCTTTTTTGTTTGTTCGTACATTTCTTTCACTAGTTGGTTTAGTTATTAGTTGATTATAGCATGTTGTGGCCTGTTAGTTGTTTAGTTCGTTTGTTTATAAGTTAGTTAGTTAGTTAGGTAGGTAGGTAGGTAGTTAGTTAGTTAGGTAGTTAGTTAGTTAGGTAGGTAGTTAGTTAGTTAGGTAGTTAGTTAGTTAGGTAGGTAGTTAGTTAGTTAGTTAGTTAGTTAGTTAGTTAGGTAGGTAGTTAGTTAGTTAGGTAGTTAGTTAGTTAGTTAGTTAGTTAGTTAGGTAGTTAGTTAGTTAGTTAGTTAGTTAGTTAGTTAGTTAGTTAGTTAGTTAGGTAGGTAGGTAGGTAGGTAGGTAGTTAGTTAGTTAGCTATATTGTTCAATGGGTAGTTGCTTTTTGGTTTGTTCATTTTATATTAGTTTGTTAGTTAGTTAGTTAGTTAGTTAGTTAGTTAGTTAGTTAGTTAGTTAGTTAGTTAGTTAGTTAGTTGGTTAGTTCATTGTATGTTTAATAAACACTGAAAGACTAGTTTTAAAAAGAAACTGTTTTTCTGCGTGGGCAAGTACGCTGAATATGGGTTTGATCAGCAAAGGTTGATATAGTATGGTATGTTTGTCGCCTGTGGGATATGGTGTTTAGCTGACGTTTCAATCCCATATTTATTGTATGTTTAGTTTGTTGTTTGTTTGTTTGTTTATTTGTTTGCTTGCTTGTTTGTTTGTTTGCTTGTTTATGTTGTTCAAATACTTTACAAGGAGTTTTATTGTTATTTTAAGAGGCATGCAGCGTCCAACAAGTTAGGAGCTTCATATGTAGTAAATCATAAATGTAGACTTAAAAATCAAACTTTCATCTGGAACAAACCTTTTCTCGATTTTCTCGTAATGAATTCAATTGTAGGCAGCTTTTGTCATGATATCTACGTCTGCATTTAATAGGATCTGCACGATACTTTGTCTACATTTTTCTTTCACTAAAGAAAAGATGACATCTGAGGTTTTGACTTAAAATTGCTTTTAAAACTGATCTAAATGTTTACGAAGTTTTGACCCCTCCTCATCTGAAGGACGTTGTTTAGAGCAATTTCAACTCAAACTGAACCTACCTAAACTTTTTTACTTTAGAGATTATCGACGCTCGAAGACAAAAATCGTATCTCAGTGCAGCCATACATGTACATAAGGCTTTGCGCAAACATTTGAAACAAGTCTACTTCTTAGAACAACTAAATACAGAATTTACAACGAGATACAATACGGTTGGTACTTGATAATCAAAATCTGGATGCAAGGCTATCACGACATCATGTTAGGGCAGGCTTTATGACAATATTTCGTGGAATCGTTTTACTCTTCATCAAGCCAAAGCTAACGAATTCACTCCTGACCAGCTCTGACTTGATAAAGAGTAGCACGGCTATTTGAAACATTGCCATAAAACCTGCCCCAAAACGAGATCATGATATCTCCTTGCATCCAGATTTTGTTCATAGACACCAAGTTGGAGTGACATTGATTACATGCATGCATCTCTTAGACAAGATATCAAACATCGAGTCAGTGGATAACAGTTCATATTTATGCGTCGTGTGGTCCTTTGCATTCAAGAGACCGAGCTCGATAATAAAGGACTTTCAAGGTGACTAGCAGTATTAAACTTGAATGTGATTCTTTTATTTTTTAATGGGTAGCCAGTAGAATTTTCTCTAGCAAGACTGGGGAGTTGTGGTTCATCTTCTTTGTCCTGATCACAAGTCTTGATGTTAACTCTTTATGTTAATTTTCTTTTCGTCTACATCGGAGTCAAAGGTTTCTAATGCATTAGATTTGGAAAACTGAAAGTCTGAGCATATCCTCGTATCGGGAAGTACTCTTTCTTATTAAATATCGATAGTTATATGTTATTTGAGAACAAGGGTGTGCGATGACGACCTCGGTGACGTCTCGTATACATGTTTGTAGCGCGTCAACAGGAAAGGGTCTCCTGAAGCATGTTGTAGAGACTAGAAATCACTAGCTAATTTTTCGTCCAGTTTCAGGCTATTTTTAGATGCTAGTCTAATTATCTTTTCACCACATGCAAGATAGGATAGTATTTCAAAACAAAAGCTAATGAAAGACGCGAGAAATTGAACCGAGCGAAGTGCCTTAATGTTTTAGCTTCTGCGCATGACCCCCCCCCCCCCCCAACAGCTTGAATTCGCTAGCACAGATGCAACCGCATACTGCATGGGAAAGCAACGACCGCAGATGGAATTTTACTCTCTTTCTTCACTGTTTCTCCGCTTTCACGTTTAGATATTGCAAGCGTTTCTCAGTTATATGACCAAGTAAAACAAGTAACATTTACTAAATCGCCTTGCATATTGTCATCAAACCAACCAAAAAGAAACTCCTGCTTGAAAACATCAGGAAAACAGTTTTTCTCA
The DNA here is from genome assembly GCA_027575125.1 of Umimayanthus parasiticus. Taxonomy (NCBI): domain Eukaryota; kingdom Metazoa; phylum Cnidaria; class Anthozoa; order Zoantharia; family Parazoanthidae; genus Umimayanthus; species Umimayanthus parasiticus. Next base: position 6,271 of record JAOBRH011032394.1, on the reverse strand, counting down.
AGCTCTACATTTCGGTACTTGTTTTCTTTCCGTAACAACGCCAGTTTGTTTTTTAGCCTTTCTTACTGCCCTTCCTGTTGCGCTAAATATATTCTTAAAAAGACATACATATATCTTTTGGTCCTTACATAACATAGCATACGGGAAATTTTTGCTGTGATTTTCATGACGCAGTAGGCAACGCAAAATCGTCATTAGTCGTGATATCACTTCTTGTAACAACAATATCAAAATGAGTGGAAAGGTTTATTAAGAGCAACGTTGGTAAAAGGTTCAGTTTATACGTTGGATTTCTTACTCCCAGATTCTGCCCAGCATCGTAAGTACCTCCTTGACGTTTTTTTATTTTATTTTTTGACCAGTTATTCAAACGAATTGAGAGTATCAATTTTGCACAGCCTTAAGATAGGCCGATGAATTCAATGTCCATTATTTTTTTGATCGATCGTAGTATAAGAGTTAATTAAAGTGAAAATAAGAGCAGTTAAAGAAAGCTGGCTCTAAATAATTTTCTTTTATAGTCATGTTATACTCTATGGTTTGCATTGTCCAAAATACCTAGCAAATGATTGTCGTACTATCCTGTTTAATTGATGCCTATGCATGCATTTTGTTTCTCTGACGGTGAATTTGTCATTGCCATGCTATAATATCGATCGAATCTATTCCTTCTTATTTATACTCTAGTCATTAACGAATATCAAACATATTTCAGTACCACCAAACATTTTCTGATAGTTTTCAGTCTTTTATTAAATATAAAATTTTATTGTTTCTGTCAGAGTAAATCTTAATTACGAACTAAAACACGCAAAGGTTTTTTAGGCCAACTAACTAACGACAACTTGTGTGGTCGATAATGTTAAAAGTTTCAATGTGTATTGAAATGCTTGTTCTGACAAATGGGAGTCGAATATATTTCTTAACAAATAAAAAGCTTTTAGCACATAGCTTCTGAGGCATTTTTTTTTTATTCCATTGGGTAACTGATAATTTCATTGGTGCGGAATACAAAGCTGCTTTTACAGAGACTATATAGTCTGTCGATGAATACTGACTCAACATTTAGAAAGATTTACCATCTTTAATATAAAGACCACCAAAAACAAGACGAAAAAACTTGCACTGAAAGTTTTAGCTTTTGCAACTGAAGTGGCTGAATTCCCTGAACAGGTAAATGTTCCTTGATGCAAAATAGACGCATTTAAGTTCATGGAAGACGTTAAGACTCAAAACAGGAAAGAAAACCTTGGATAACGATTTCATTTCGCACACATGCAAGAACGCTGTCACAACCAAGTCTACGATACTTTTTGTTTACCAACCGGAAGTTGCCAAGCAGTTACAGGTTCTTATTTAAACATTATACAACTACAACAACAACAATAACAACGATGTATCTATTGTGTATAATTGGTGATACATGCACAATTATGAAAAGAAAAAATCATTCTTGGATAACAATGGCAATGCTAACTGTTTGTTTTGTCTTGTTTTTATTGAAGTGAGCAAGTAAAAAATTGTTTCCTAACAGATCTAGTTCGTAAAATAGCTACAAATATTTGCACGTTCTTGTTCAAGTCCATCTTTTACGATATACAATAACTTCAAATACACAGTTTATTAAATATTCGAGTTTGACACCATCTTAGACTGAGTCATTACACTTATAGTATGAAGTGCATCGTTTCCGCTGTGTTCTATTAAAGACGACTGTTTATCAAAAAGGTTAATTTGAATCAACAGGAGATGACTAAACAACTTTTTCTTTCTCATCTAAAGAGAACGCCCCCTAATTTAAGTAATTTCTCGTATGCGGAAAAGATGACGTAGATATTGAAGGAGTGTCTGTCTTGAGAGTTTTCTGAAAAACAACATTAAAATAGAATGCAGTATTGTTTAATTATTTATTAATGGTTTAATTTAAAACATTATGAACAAAAAGTACTTGTTTTACACAAAGGAATTGTAAAATATTCTAGGAAGGTACAGTGATAATTAAGGAAAATTACCCGAAAGATAAATAGGCCAAACGAGAAGTGATTGTAGTAGGCATCCTTGTATTAAATGCTTGCTAAATACAGCTTATGAATGCAGCAGTAAAACAAAGGAAGGTGGAGTTTTCAAGTTTCATTTCAGCTGTTTTAATGTTAAATGAATGAACTAGCTATTTTTCCAAAGAAAAAAAACTAATATACAAAATGTTCGAAATATGTAAACCACTCCGAGTTTAGATTGGCGTAAGATAGAATCATTTGAGTTTCGTTTTGTAAAACCCTTTCTAAACGTGTTTCCAAACTGAACTGAACTAAACTAAACATAACTAAAGAAGAGACTATAAGAAAATTGCGAAGTATCCTGGTCTGAAAGAACAAGTTCATGAGCTCAAGAAAGTATCAATTCCTGCAGTTTTAATAAATCTTAATTTACCGAGTTGTGACCCATGCACGAGTTACACGCTTTTGAACTTCATTCCGTTTTAAGGGCTACTTTAAAAGTCGTGTCTTCATGTTATCTGATATTAAAGATTAAAACTTAAGCTGATAATCACTCACAAATCGTACATACAAACCAATAAAGATTTAACCACCAGCAAGCTTATGCAAATTTGTTCCAAAACAGCGGACATTTACCTCCCATTTTAACAAACACAGAATTATTAGAATAGATAAAAAGGACAGACATACCCATCGTTAGTAGAGGGAGCTGGCGGCCATTTTGTTTTACCAAAACGGTGCAAAAAGAGGGCGCCTTGTTATATGTACTTGTATTAATAGCCGGTAATGTATGAAGAGATTATGCAATTCTTATAATAGCCATTAGCGGTTTCTTATATAATTCATGATGTCATTATATACCGATTTTCTTGATCATGCTTGATCGCACAACTATTAAATTAGAGAATACCTCGGTATTTTTGTAATTCATACAATGTAGTGGGAATAGTCATGCGAGTTTCTCAAAAAGTGAAGTTCCCACCAGGAATGTTCAGATATTTAGCAGAAAATGCACTGAGTGTGCATACGGTTGCCGGATCTTGTCTGAACTTGAAGGCTCTTACTTCAACACCTGTTGGCACTGTTTACTTTATAAACACAAATCGGTTATTACAAAAGACACACAATTTTAGTCTTTTAAAGTTTTATTGTTGCAGCACGGTTTCGTCATAACCGGAAATACTCTGACAGTGTGAGAGTCTGGGGCACAGTGGTTTTAGGTGGGACAACCCCAATTTAGTACTTTAAATTTAGCTAATTAGCGATCATAAATCTTCTGGCAACGAGGCCCTTTCTAATTGACCCACACATTCACATTTCCTTGGGTTAATTAGTGCAGGTAAAAGAGAAAATGACATGTATAAATACAAAACGTGTCAAAATTCTATTCCAGGGGAGAAAACAGATTGATATACAAAGTTGTTTCCTTTTGCAGAACAGTCACGAACTCAGGACAAAATGGATTTGGGACTACGAGGTGGAGGAGTGCTGTTCTTAATTCTATACCACATGTACAATTTACAAGTATTTGCTGCACCACCTACAAGTTTTGATGAAGGAGACAGATATCCTAACAAAGCTGAAATTGAAGTATGTGGCAATATTAGAGACGTTATCACACGGAACTCGGGGCGATACAGAAAGATTCTGGTACGGAATAATAACCCTGAGATAGAGTATCTAAACGAGGATTGTCATCGCATGACCTCGCGAGCCAAGAGTAAGATCGATGTACTGGCCGCTAAAGTGAGAAACAAATGGAGAGGGGTAAAGTTGAAAGTGATACTCGCTTGGACGGATCAAACTTTTGATCGAACCTCTCTGCACTATGAAGGTATGTTTTGGCATATAAGTTTAGCTCAAAAATGTTTTAAAAAACACCGTATATATATATGTCACACCAAGTTCGTTAAAAATTGTTTTGTATGACTATTGAGTTTTCGTGAGATTTCTTTGTGTCATTTTCTGCCTAAAACAAAGTGATGGTGTACCAAAAATGTAAATAAGTGCATGGAGTTGAACTTAAATTCATCAGGTTATCTTTGAAAATGAAGGACCGACGGTCGCCATCAGTCATCAAGTTCGAGTTTGCATGTCCGGAATCATAATTTTTTTTTCAATATTTAACATTTATCAAACGTATTTAGTTCCAATTTTCGAAGCGGCATCTTTGTTGCATTTTCTTATTTAATTTTCTGTTTTCCAGTTTCGTTCTGACTCTTAGTTGTATGTTCTATGAATTATGCTTGACATGCTGTATATAATGAACTTCGCAGAATAAACAGCACGCAAAAAGGAAATGATATTTTCACGGACCTTTTACTGCTTTCATTTTCGATCGGTCATCAATCAGTATGATTTTAAACTTTTTCCTTTTAGGCAAAAAGTTTGAAAAGACAAACGCTTTCAGTTTGATATCGCATAGCCATAAACAACATCAATGACAACATTTTTTGTGTTTGGCTCATTTGTTAAAAATGTCGGAAAGATTACAAAGCAAAGAAGATATATATCAATTGGATAAAAGTTACAAAACAAAGGGCGTATCGAGCAAGGTTGGATTTCCCGATAGTTAAGTTTGGCAGCACAAAACACACAAAAAACCACAAGCACACGTAGAACTTTTTTTTTTGTAGTAAGAAAAGAAGAAAAGAACTAGTGAAGCTAGTAAGGCTATATAAAAAGATTGGATATACCGTAATTAGTATTTTTCAATATACTAAGCAGCTCAGTGTTTCAAACTCAGATTTTCGGGAGAAATTTCCGGCTTTAAATGATATCGTTTTAGATTTGACATGTGTTGTTTTTGTAGCTATAGCAGAATTCTTTTTGTTTTTATTACAGTGAAATATTGATCTTTATTTATGTAAATATTGTGTCAGAAACTAAAATCTTCCAGCGTAAACATCTTGGAATTAGTATTTCATAATTACTTTTGTCAAACCAAAATAGTTTGCAAGAGCTGTGCTTTTAGCAATGGGTTTTAGCATTGTCCAGAACTGATCATAGTTAGAAAAATATTTACAGACAATGAGCTTTATGTCTTTCAGCTTAAGAAGCGTTCGTGTGTACAGACCTTAAGTGACGCTTTGCAACTCTGGCAAGTCGCCATACTGTACAGTGGCTCACGTAGAAATGATCCGACGATTTTTATTAAAATAAAGCCAAATATCTTAACGAGTTAAACTCACTGAAATATTTCCAAACGAATGCAAAGCTAAGGTCCATTATTCCGAAACGGTAATGTGAAAGCGGCATTTAAACAGTATTACTTCGTCGGAAGTACAAGGTCCAAGCTCGTGTGCCAATCATACCCTCGGGGTTCTTTTGTTAAGTTTTTGCTCTGAGCAACTTGAAACAAACGGTTAGATCCTGTCCTTGAAACCACTGCGATCGGTAACTGTATTGGAACGAAGCGAGGCAAGTTTCGACGAGTATTGATTTTTTAGATCCGCTATTTTTTCGCGCACGTGTGCAGTCCCATTCTTCAAACCTGCGTACGGCTGGCCATCATCGCTTCGACACCCACGTTTTAAAATCAACAGACGGCGACTACTTTGGAACAATATTAAATTTCAAAGAGAAGACATTTATGACCTCACTGCTCTGCGCGCAAAGGCTAGAGAGAGAAAAAATGAAAAGAAAAAGAAAATGGACATGAGAAAGAAAGCTAAGGGTGCGAGAGGAACTATGTGGCCTGGGAACGAGAGAGAGAAAGTGCGCACAAAGAACTATGGGAAGGCACTTGCTCGCCGAGTTTTGGCTTTTTAATTTGATTGTTTTTGCCTGTATCGGAGACTCTGCACTGCAGTCAGTATGATTTTAAAGAGTTTGTTAACAATGTGTAGTTGTATTTTCTTAATTTGATTAACTGTTTGCTTAAACTTTACTTCACACAGTGATCAGAAAAACCGAGCAGCAGTTTTATCACACTTCGCCCACACACCAAGTGTTCACTCGTCAGCACTGTCTCTCTGTTGCTACTATTACCCATTTTCCGTAACTTCTGAATAGCAAAAATCGCAAAAATAGCCGTACACAAGTTCCGTAGACACCAAGTTCATACCTGTTAATACAGGGACCGCGGAGCAACTTTGAGATTGGGGGAGGGGGGGGGAAGGGGCACGAGACGCTTTTCTTACTAAATCTTTATAATTCTAAAAATATTGGGGGACACGTGCCTCCCCCCTGCGGTTTTTATTCTTATTCTTGTTCTTGTTCTTGTTCTTGTTCTTGTTCTTGTTCTTGTTCTTGTTCTTGTTCTTGTTCTTGTT
>JAOBRH011031283.1:0-12035 GCA_027575125.1 Umimayanthus parasiticus | reverse complement strand
TTGGGCATGATCACGATGAAGGGCAGGCTGTCGGAGCTCGAGCCGACGATGCCGTTGAAGTTGTTCAGCACCGGGGACATGTAGTGGTTGAGATGGCTGTTCGCTTGCGCGGAGTTGTTCCAGCTCAGGCCCAGGGCGTGTAGATGGTCGCTGATGTTGAAGGCCTTGTTGCCCGTGCAGTAAGGATTGAACGTAGGAGGGGGATTCTGGAAAATCTCTACTGAGCAGACGAAAATAGGCGTGCTGAGACGGTCCCGGCGCATGATGTACCCGCTCAGGCCGGTCGGGCGCTGGCCGTTCACCGTGATCGCGTTCATCTCAGCGTTCGTGTTCACGAACATCCCCCGGGTCGACTGGTCGAAGCCGAAGGCGCCGGTCGCGAAGGCTGAGTGGACCGCGTAGCCGATGGGGTTGCCGAAGCTGTCGGTTCCTCGCGGCAGGCCCAAGGTCCGCCAGGGGAGGAAGCCGGTGTCCGTAACGCAATAGCCCAGCGGCAGGCGCCCGCCGTCGGCGCCGATGTCGGGGTCGTGCACGGCGTAGGATACGGAGACCGTCGCCGCCGCGCGGAACAGGTAGCGATTCTCTTGTGGATACTCGAAGGGATGCTTCTGCAGCGCCAGGCCGCTGACGACCAGCGGATGGCGGTCCTCAGTCCCGTCGTTCGCCTCGCTCGGACACGGCAGGTAGGGCCGTCCCGGCGGAATATGCGCCGTGCGATAGCCGTAGTAGCCCAGGCTGTCGCGAATGGCCGTCTGGCTGGACCCGGCGAAATCGGCGTACCGGATCAGCACTCCCGGCGTGCGGTGACTGATCGCATAGCCCGTGATGCTGTCGATGATCTGCTCCATCAGCAAATCGGACTCCTCATAGGACCGCTCTTCGATGTGGCTCCCCAGCGGGATAATCGCTCCGCTGACCATCAGCCCGATGATCGCCAGGATGATCGCCACTTCGACCAGGGTGTAGCCGCGGCCGCCCAGGCCCAGGGTGAAGCGCTTGCCCTTGATCATGGCGCTTCCGGCGGAATGAAGGTGGCGCCATTCTCAATCAGCCCCAAGGCGGTCAGCTGGCCAATCAAGCCGACGTCCGACATGTAAACCAGCTGGTCGTCGAAAATCGATTCGTCGGATTCATGGATGCGCATCGAGATGAAGGCATGGTTGCGCGCCTGGTTGGTCGCATTCGGCGTTGCGCTCACGACATTCGCAGGACAGTTGTAGACCGAGGACACGTTCTCGCGCTCAAGAGCGCTCACGATATAGCCGTCCGGGTAGCTGCCCGGGCCGCTGATATTGCATACGAAGCGGTCGGTCGAGTTGGTGCGCTCGGTAATCGCCGTGTTGTCGCCGTTGTTGTGCGGGACCGCGCCGGGCGCATGCTTGCCGTGGGACACCACCACGAAGGCCGGGCCGCTGATCACGTCGCCTGTTGCATACAGCCGGGCCGCGGTCGCCAGGGCGTTGCTGTCAAAGACCGTGAGCGGAGCAGCCGCGACATTGTTGGCGGAGATGTCGGCCGCATCGCAGCCGTTGGCCAGGGCGGTGCGCTCCGTCTGGCTGCTGGGCTCCAGGCACAGGATCGTGGGCTGGTCATCGACGAAACGCTGGGTGCTGCCGCTGTGAGCCAGGTAGACCGTGGCGCGGCGCTCATAGTGCTGGATGGTCAGGCCTGCCACCACCGTGCTCAGCAGCGGCAAGCGCGGATCGAAGACGTCAGCCCGGCTCTCTTGGCCGATGCCCAGCGCGCTGTTGGCGAACATCGGGTCGACCCGGTAGGTGAAGCGGTTGCCGTAGGGATCGGCCGGCGGCGTACCCAAGGTCGTCCACGGGACGAAGCCCTTGTCGCTGTGGCAGATGCCGTACTGCAGGCTGCCGCCGCGGTTGTTGCCGCCGAGCTGCATCTGGCGGCTGGTGGTTGAGCCGCGATAGAGGAAGATTGTCTGCAGTACCTGCTGCGGGACCACTAGGGTCAGCGGCGGTGCCAGCTGGGTCTCCGAGAAGGAAAACTCCGCCAGCGTCTGGGATACCGGCGCCGCGAAGCGGTCCTCGATGCCGTCGCCGTCATGATCGGGACAGGGCAGATAGGGCCGGCCCGCTGGAATCAAGCTGCGGGTGATCTGCGCGTTGTTGCCCGCCGGGCCAGATGCTGCTACCGATCGCGCGGTGCGGTTGCGCAGCGCATAGCCCACGACCGCCAGGCGGATGTCCTCGAGCATCACCCGCGTCTCTTCCGCCCGGCGTGCCTCATAGCGCTTGTTCAGCGGCACCAGCGCCATGCCTAGCAGCAGTGACAGCACCGCGATCGAGAGCGCGGCCTCCACGATCGTGAAGCCGCGGCTGCGCCGGCGCGGCGCGCTCGTCATCACGGCTGGACCACGGCGACCGGCGGGGGCTCAACGGGCAGGACCCCGCGCTCGACCAGCTCCATGATGATCTGGTTGGTGTTCATCCACTTGATGATGTCGTCGTTGGCTTCGTTGCCCTCGCTCGCTTGCGCGCCCGCCCGGACCCCCGGCAGATAGAACACCCCGTTGAGATTCAGGCAGTTGGCGAGCGCGCAGGAACTCAGGCTGTAGGTCTCAGACGTGGGCGCGGTGCCGCCGGGGCGAAAGCGAAAGTGCGACATCTTGTCCGTACACGGCCCCGTGCGGCGGGCGTTGGCGATCTCGGCCGCATTGGCCGGCGTGCGCATGCAGGTGAAGGTGTTGTCGTTTTCATCGCCCGGCAAGTGCCGCGCCGCGCCCCAGCCGTTGCGGCCGTGGGACACCAGCACAAAGCCGACGCCGTTGAGCATGTGCTGCGGATCGTTGTTGGTCCAGGTGTCCGGCAGCGAGGCGTTCTCCAGCACCGTGATGCGAGTGCCCGCTCCGTTGCTCAAGGCGCGGATGTCGGTGGTCGATGGCAACGCCGGCGTTCCGCCGGGACAGGCCGGCCAGTTGGTGGCTACGGTCACCGAGACCGCGTTCCATCGCTGCGTGGCCGTGTCAGCGGTGCAGATGTGATCGCCCGCCACGATATCGCCGTTGTCGTCGAGAATGATGCCGTTGGGAAAGTAATGCCGGAGGCCGCTGCCCGCGCCGAATTCGCCGATCAAGCCAGCGCCGTCGGTCGACAGGTTGACGATGTAGGCGTAGAACTGTCCCGCCTGGGTGGCGGGCGATCCGAACGGCAACGGCGTCACGCCGTATTTGAACAGCCGGTTGCCCTTGGTGAGCTGGTCAAAGCCGAGCATGCGATTGCTCAGGTTGTTTTCCACCCAATACGTGATGTGATTGCCCCACACGTCGCCGGCCGGGACGTTCAAGGTGCGGTAGGGAACCATGCCTTTGCTGTCCATGCAGCGTCCCGGATTGTTAAACCATGCGGCGACGTAGTAAGGCGTGATGCCGAACCGCTCCGTGTGGACGTTGACGCGCGCTGCCGGGCTCACGTCGATGCGGTCCTCGAAGCCGTCGCCGTCCAGGTCCGGACAGGGCAGGTAGGGCCGGCCCGAGGGTACGGTTACCGCGGCGGTCTGGGTATTTGGCTGCCAGGTGAAGACGAGCTCGTGGCCGCTGGTGCGATGGCTGGCCGCGTAGTTGAGGATCGCGCGCTGCACAATCTCCATGAGGCGTTCGGTGGAGGCGTACTGCTCGTCGTTCCAGCGGTTGGACAGCGGATACACCATGCCGCCGGCCACCAGCAGGAAGGCCGTCAGCACGATCGCGACCTCGACCAGCGAATAGCCGCGGCTGCGGCCGCGGCGCCAGCGCCGGCGAGCTGGTCCCAGCCTGCTCATCGCATCCTGCCCCCGACCAGGCGCATCTCGTTGTTGGCCCGTTCCCGGCCGCTGGCCCGGTCGTACAGCGAGCCGTTGACGAATTCAAAGACCTCGTCGAAGTCGGTGTTCTCGGGCAGTTCATTCAGCATGCAGATGTCGGCGTCGCCGATGTTCGGCTCGTCATCGTAGAAGTCGGCCACGATGGTGACTGAGGTCCTCGTCCACTCGTAGTTTGCTTGGTAATCGGGCAGGACCTGGGTGCCGCCGCCGCCCCGGGCGTAATCCGTCAGCTGGTTGATGTTCTGGTTGGTGCCGTCCCGCCGCGAGGCGCAGACGGACTCCGGCAGCGGCCGCGGACTGTGGCCGATGAGCGCCTTGACCTGATCGAAGACGATGTCGCGGTTGACCTTGATCGTCAAGCCGCGGGGCAGGTGGCCAATCGCCCGGGTCACCACTAGCGGGCGTGTCGACCCGCCGTGGCCGCGTACGGGCATCAGCAGGTTTTGGGCCTCGTCTACGGGGATTTCAAGCGGATTCACATAGGTCCCGAGCAGCGGATTGACGACCGCGTCTTTATGCAGGGTGACGCTTGCGCCGCCGCTCACGGAGACGGTGAGCTCTTCCGCCATCCGTACCCACAGGTTCTGATGGAAGGATTTGGTGATGAGATCGTGCCGGTCGTGCGCGCCTTTGAAAGGATGCAAAGGCTGGTAGGCCAGGTTGGTCGTGCCGTCCGCGGCCAGTTCCGTGGCTAGCCGCGCGGGCAGGACGATGGCCCGATCGAGCGTGGTGGTGATCACATTGATCACCGATACGGTGACATTGACGGTGTACAGCGTGCTCACGCCCGGCAGCTGCCGCACCAGGGTCTCAACCCGATTGCCGACGACGGTCGTTACGCTTATCCGCGCCGTGGCAAGAGTGATGTCATAAAAATCCGCGAGCGTCGCGTTCGCGATCAGGGAGGGCGTGAATTTAATGCCCGGGGCGGATCTCTCGGCGAACTCGATCGTCGTGTTGAACCCGCGCTCTAAGACCAGGGCGGCCGCCAAGTTGGGATAGAAGCCATAGCCAAGCTGCACGGTGCCCGGCCCGGCAGTCATCATGCGCATGGTCCCGGCTAGGTAGTCTGTCGCGAAACCCGAGCGCGCTGGCCGGTAGCGGTCGTCGATCCTGATGAAGTCATAGCGCGCGTCCCGATTCAAGAAGACGGTGGGCGCCAGCATTTGGCTGGGATGGGGCCTGATCGGTACGTCGATGGAGCAGAAAGATGGCGGGCACGTGTAGGCTATCTTGTTCATGTAGGGCAGGGGATAGGGTCCCTCCTCCTGGAGCAGGTCCGGCGTGTAGTTTCCCTGCCGATGGAGGACCGCGTCCATCATGCGCATGTCGACCACGGTCTGCTGCAGCACCGGGTTCTTCATGACGACGCGGGTGTTGCCTGCCACCGGAATGGTCACCACCACGGAGTTGGTCACTACGCGCGGGCTGCCGCTGATGTTCGAGCTCACCTCATAACTCAGCGTCACTGCCTCGGCCGCCGGCGAGAACAAAGTAGCCTCATGCAGCGCCGGCTGGGTATATACCATCGGACGGCCGCTGCCGCCGCTGGCGACCAGCTGCACTTGCTTGGCGATCTCAGGGCAGGAAGACAAGCCGGGCTCGGCGCCGCAATGGTACCGGGGGCCCTGCAGCAGCAAGGGCGCGTTGATGTCGAAGGCCCGCGCATGGATGACGGCGCCGAATTCGCCGTAGTTGGGCAGGAGGATGCTGCCCGCCAGCAGCGTGATGCCCTTGTCGGTGACCACTTGGGCCACGGGTACCTGCAGGCCGACGAAGACGCTGTCGTGCGGCGGAATGTCCAAGAACATGCTTTCATCGATGAAATACGAGGCGTTCGCCTGCAAATCGCGGTTGATGAATTCCACCGTGAAGTTGTTGATTACCGAGGGTTGGTCCACGAGGCCGATGCCGAGCGTGCCGCGGATGTTGCTGATGGTCATCGCCACTGGATGGGTGGTGAAAGGCCCAGCCATGTCAATTAGCGTGACAGTTACCGAGACGGTGGCGCCCGACGGCACGTACGCCGTTGCGGAAATCGTGTATGACGAAGGCGTGAGCTCATGCAAGGTGGCGGTGTACTGATGGTGGAAGGCGAGCGTGCCTTCCCTGGTCAAGGTGGTGGTGACCGGACCTACTGTGGTCCTGGAATCATCAAGATAGAAATTCTCGATGCCTATCGGAGACAGCGGCGCGTCCCGGCCTGGCGTCTGATGGATCGCCAGCGGCCCCCGGACGCGGAAGCCCTGTCCTCCGGTCGTTATGATTTGGCCGTAGTCGGCCGCGTTCTCGAGGACCAGGCCGTAGCGGCCCGCTTCCATGATGCCAGCGACGAAGGTGCCGTCGGTGGTTACCGTGTAGGCAATGGAGGATCCCGTTTCGTTGATGATCCGCTCCACGCCCGGCGGGTAGACGCTGAGCGCGTAGGTGTAAAAGCCATCCAGGTTGGCCGCGGCCGCATCGAGCAGGCGGGGCGCATGGTTGCTCACCTTGATCGTACCGGCGAGCGCCACCGAAACGTTGATGGAGTTGGCGTTAGCCAGCGTCAGGGTGATGAGGCCGTCCTCGTCGTAATACGTCGTGTAGGTGTCCGGCGGCCGGGGAGGGAACAGGGTCGTGAAGGTGGTGAGGGTGGTGGTGACGCCGAGGAGGACTTGATCGGTGCGGATCGTGGTCGTGGCGGTCGCCGGGGGCTGCGGAGATTGGAAGGTCGCCACATGGGTCGACAGGTTCATCTCCAGCGTGAAGGCGGATTCATGCAGGAACTGGTTGAACAGCTCCATGTTGCTGTGCGCCAGCGTACCCGGCAGCACTCGCGCATTGATGCTGATCGTCGTCAGGATCAAGGAGTTCGTCGTGCCATCCGTCTCCTGGTTCGGCGGTACGTTGATCACTACCGTGTTGCCGCAGGCGATCATGCACGGCGCGCTCAAGGTGGTGGCGTTGGCCGCGTCCGCCATCACGTAATCCCTCTCCTGCCGCCGCGCGAACTCGGTACTGTCCAAAGCATGGTGGCTGGGCATCGCCAGGTCGATGGGACGGTTGCCGGAGCTCGGCAGCGGGAACAGGCTGCCCTGCGCGCTGTAGTTGCGCACGAGCAAGGTCTGGATGACCGTCGGGAGCACAATCGTGGAGGTGGGCGTGGTGACGGTCTCGGGGGCCGCGGCGGGATTTAAAAAACGCAGCAACGCGCTCGCGTCGCCCAGGACATAGCCCGACCAGGCGTAGCCAGTGTCGCTGGAAGGGCCGGAAGCTGCGGCTTCCGCCGGCGTCTTGTTGATCGATATCACCTGCGGCTCCGTGAAAATCTCGAAATGATCCGAAATCATGGGAGTGTCGCTCTGGACGCTGATGATGGTGAGCGGGTATTGCTGGGGCGGTTGGAAACGACGGCTGGCTTCGACCCCGATGCCAGCGAGCGTGATCACGAAGTTGTTTTGGTCGCCGACGCTGCGATAGCCCGCCAAGTCCAGCAGATTGCCGGTGTTTATGGTCTGGACATTGAAGTTGGTGATGGTGGTGCCGCCGATCGTGACGGTGTTGTTGGCGGATACGGAAATGCTGACATCAGCAACCCTGCTGCCGGCCGCGAAGGCGATTTGCGAGCCGTCGCTGTCACTGAAGATGCTGCTGCCGGCGCCGGTTTGCAGAGTGAGGCCGCTAACCAAAGTCAGGTGGTATCTGCTGGATTCCTCCTTCTTGTAGGTGTAGCCGCCGGCGATCAGCGTCAGCCGCTGCAGATAGCCGCGCTCGCGCGGGGAGACGTCGATGTCGAAACTGGTCGAGGATGGATTCTCCAATCTGAACTCCAAGCCCGGGTGCTCGTTGTATACCACCACCTCGTCGCCCGGATTGCCGATGTAACCGGATGCCACCATCAGCCGGTTGATTCTGCTGGTGTCCGCTCGCAGCTGGCGCAGCCGGCCGTCAGACTCGACCAGCAAGCCATCCACCGTACGGGCCGTGCCGTTCACCAGCAGGTTGACCGGCGTCGCCAGCTGCCGCGGGCCGCGATAGCCGTGAATGACCAGGCCCTCGGGCACCACCATCTCTTCGGGCAAACGCAAATCCTGGCCCGTGCGGACGTTGACCTGCAGACCCTGGTCCGCTGACAGGACGCAGTCTTGCGCATCGATCGAGGTCTCGCTGCGGCACTCCCGGGCCACGGCGTAGAACATCGGGTTGTTCTGCGCGAAGGCCAAGGCGTCCGGCTCGAAGTCCATGCTGTTCCATTCGCTGTCGCGTCCGGACCAGGACATCATGATCCGCGGCGTGATGAACCGCAGGCCCTCGTTGTCCGCCAGCATATCCATCACCATCACCTGGTTGTCTTTGATGGAGTCGATCACATAGGGCTTGCTTTGCTGGTTCTTGGCGTGGCGTATGCCGTAATCGGGAAACCCTAGGTTGCTGCGCCCGGTGTAGACGATGTTGCCGCCGCCGTAAGTCGGGAAAATCGCCTGCAGATCCTTCACCGCGCTCCAGTCGATGTTCCCTCCTGTTTTCGGCAGGACGATGTAGTAATGCATGCTTCCGGCCGCTTCGCCCCAATCGGCCCATTGGCCGTACACTTTCACGTCGAGAGCGTAAAAGTTATCCCTGCGCGCGAACAGGTATTTGGAACGCGGCATCGATCGCAGCAGTTGCCGCGCGGGCGGGAACACCGCGTCGCTCAGAGCAACGTCTGTTTCACTGGTGCAGTCGCGAGGATGTGGATACAAGTTGCCCCGCTTGGAGATGGTGAAGACGACGAAAAGAATCTGGATTCGAGTCTGTATGATGGCAGAGCCGTCATTGCGGAAAGCGGTGCAGTTCTTGAATGTGCCGGACCCTATCAGCGCCACATCCGGATCGAAGAAGACGCGCCCCTCCTGGAAATCGATCTGCGGCGCGCTGAACGCCGCGCCGGCGGGGATGTGCAGCCGCACGTTGCTGAGCTGCATGGTCAGATGGCTTTTGTCCGCGAACTGCGGCCAGAACGTGGGACCATCCTTGACGACAGTCACTTTCACGCCGTCCTTGACGGTTGTGAAAAACACCGAGGCGAAGGTCTCGGTGTAGGTGCCTTGGCGCAAGACCTTGTGTTGCCATCTGTCGTCTGTCTGGCTGAGGGTCTCCCACCCGCAGACGGTGTCCGCAGTGGTCTCGTTCGACGCCGTCAGGCCGAAGTATCCTCCGTCCCGGTGGACGCTGACGCCTCCCCACGGGCTTCTTTCCCACCATGTTCGGGGATAGAAAGTGTCGTGGCATACAGTCGGCCAGCCTTGGACCTGGTCATAGCGCAGCTCGATGGTCAGCATGCGGCCGCCAAGAATCGGCAGCGAGGTCTGCGGCTCGTTGAAAACCGCCGCGGCCCGCCGCGGGATCGGCGTGAAGCCCACCCCGCGGAACGCCCGGCCGCTCGGAATGAAGTGGTTGTCGCACAGCTCGGTCTCGCGGCTCGTCGCCGCGCCGTCCCAGCCGAAGCAGCTGCCCTGGTTGTGGTCCGAGGGCTGCAGCATCACGCCGTATTCGAGCTTGGTCCCGCGCGGCAGGTGGGTGACCTGGCTGCGGCGATGGTTCCGGCCCGACACCGTCGAGGCTATGGTCAGGCCCCGGTCCCGCGCCGCCGCATCGGAGTTGAAGGTGAAGATGACGCGTCGCTCGTGGTGCCGGTAATCCCCGGAAGTGTCGTACTCGGGGATGTTGAGCGAGACCGTCATGGTTGCCCCCGCCGGCGTCTGCTGTATCGAGGCCGATACGGCGCGCACGAAATTCCTGTGCACCAGGTACGAGTTCTCGTGGACTTCAAAGGTGTTGAATGATCGGTTGTCAATGGTGATGCGATCGAACTGCTGGGAGCTTTCGCCAGCGAAGCGCAGGGCGTCGTCAGCAAACCTTTCTTCGATCAGCTGGCCCCCGAGGTTCCGGAAGCTGGGAGAGAAGGAGTAATAGCCGATTTCGTTCAAATTCAACGCTATTTCGCTGGCCCTGCCGTCCAAGGGAGCGAAGGTGGTCGTCCGGACCGTAGTGCCCACGGATATCGATGTGTTGATCACCCGCAGGCTGGCGCCCTCCAGGCCGTACAGGTCGCTGCCGCGGTCGAACGGCGCTGTGAAGGGACTGCTTTCGTTGGCGTTCTCATACGAGTTTAGATAGATGAAATAGTCGGTGCCGCCGCCGGTGATGACGCCGCGGCTGGCTTGCATGCGCAGGCCCGGCTCGAAGAACAGCCTCAAGGTGGGCAGTTCAACAACATCTAGGGGGCTGTCCTGCAAATTGCCGACATTGACCAGGGTGCCGCCACCGGTGGCGTTCTCGATGCCGATGCCGAACTGGTCGACCAGCGCATAGCGCGACTTGAATCTCACCACGTTTCCTCCGTCCCCATGCGCATCGAGCAGGTCATTGCTCAAGTCATAGCGGTTGGACTCGCCATGCAGTATCAGCACGTCGCAGTGGTTGCTGTTGATGAAAGAGTAATTGCCACCGATGCGATTGTCGTTTTTATGGTCATCGGTCCCGCAGATTTGGTACATCGGATGGCTGAAGGCGGAGCCTTTGATATGGGATCGGTGCCTGCCGACGGGGTAAGCGAGCACATCGGCGCGGCTCCCCAGGTTCTCGATGTAGGTGGTCGCGGCCCGGTAGATGTACTGGCGCGCCGGCGCCGCAGGCCTGCGCAACACGACTGTGTTCGTCCTGATCTCCATGTCCTGGGTGTAGGAGATGTTCATGGTGGTCATGCCGATGTCGTGCAAGAAAGGATAGGTGCGCCGCGACATGGTCGCGTAGGAGCCGTGATAGGGATAGATGTAATAGCCATCGGCCAGCGGGATGTATGGATCCAGGGGACGCAGCGTCAGCAAAGCGTTGTTGCCGCCGCTGTCGCGGATGTAGGCAGGCTCATGGATGAGGTTGATCAGCTCCTTCATGGCGCCGTCGCGGGGATTGGCCATCACCGTGGCGACCGGCGAGGTGAGGGTCAGCGGAAAACGCCGCCCCATCAGCAGCGCGCCCATGCTCTCAATGCGGAAACCCGCCTGCTCCGGCGTGAGCGGCTGCATCGAATACTCGCCGTTGTGATAATGCAGCAGCTGGCTGAAGGCCATGAGGCCGCCGTTATGCAGGGTCAGCAGCGGCACCTCGCGCGCGGCCGCATGCCGCACGAAGTCCGGATCCATGTGCGCCCCGGTGTAGATCGCATTCTGAATCACGGTCCCCGGCGGCAGCATGACCGTTACTGACGAGCCCGCCGGCGGATTGCTGGTGATGCCGCGCAGGGGACCGCCGGCGCCGAAGGTGAACTCCTCATGGCTCTGCGAGAACTCGGGGCCGATGGGCACCCGCGTCCCGAAGGGATAGAGGAACTTGGCGCCCGGCGGCAGCGAGATCCAGCCCTCGAACGTGAAACTGTCAGGCGTCAGCGATTCGAACTCGACCTTCCGCTCCCAGATATGCTTTGTGCTGCTGTCATAGTTCCATTCGACGCGCGGCGAGGGCGTGATGACCGCCTGGCGGCTGGCTGGATATGTGCGGTTGGTGCGGATGTCCGTGTTGAACGTGCCCGGCGTGTTGGCCGCGGCCGACGTGAGGTGCGTGTAGTTCTCTAGAAACAGCTGGTGCAAGGTCACCTCGGCCGGATAATAGCCGAACGCCATCCCCATCCGGTCGGTGAGGATCACTTGGGAATCGTAGTTGTAGAACGGAATGGTCTTGACCGCTCCGAGCTGCCGCTGCCAGTCGGCCCCCTGGTTGAACACGCCCTTCGCCATGGGTCGGACGGCCGGCTCCGGCCGGGGCAGGAACTGCAACGTGGTCCGCTGCGGATTGTAGACCTGCGGGGACGGCAGCTGCTGCGGGAACAGCGGCGTCGGCAGCAGGCCCTGGCTGCCCGGCGTCAGCGGCGTGCCGTCCGGTATCGCCGGCGGGACGGGAGGGTTGGTGCGGCTCGCATTGTCGGTTACCCCGACGACGAAGTTGACGTTCTGGTTGGGCAGATCGAACAGCCTGACATCTTTCAAGAGAGCTACTGTGGAGTTCAAGTCGTTGGCGCGCAAGTTCCGCTCGAGCAGCTGGACTGAGGACTGTGCGCGGATCATGGTCCCCGCCGGCAGGTAAATCTCGTAGCCCAGCCGCGCCAGGTTGCCGACGTGGCCCGGCCGGCCGTCAGGGAACAAGGCGTTGAAAGCGCCGTTGGGGTTGTCCAGATTTGCGATGGTGACCCGCTGCGAGGC
>JAOBRH011030172.1:0-13318 GCA_027575125.1 Umimayanthus parasiticus | reverse complement strand
AAGACTTTTCATAAAATTTTATAGGCAATCTTTCTAAGTGTGTTTCAACTTTTTCCTGGCAGTCATATTTGAATGCTTCTTATTTTGATAATTTTTGACGTTTTATAACGATATTCCGAAGCTTCTACAGACTACAATCTGTATGCATGGTACAAGTTATGGTAAAAAGTGTTAAAATAATATATCATGCTGAAAGTGGTGCATTATGGGTAATCCAAATTTCTTTAATTAATTAGTTATAGATTGTGGATATTGGCTGGATTTATTGATCATTTCTTTGGAAAAATCGAGAGTAGTTTTTATCCAAATGAACTTCGTTTCATATTATTTCAAAACATTGTTGATATCATTGTTTTCCTTTGTTCTTAGGGGCAAGGTATACCTTAACTAAAAGTATTGGAACTTTGAATAGGCATATTTTGTCGTTTTTTTCTCCAAATCCAACAGTATAATGAGTAATTTTACTCCTAATTTGGGAAATTGTCTTGTATTTTATTGCAAAACTAATCATGTGCTGTTGCCCTGGCAAACAATGTATTGCTTACCTTAAATGCTAATATTTATTATTGATGACGTCACATATTGCTTCAATCACGTGACTATATCGTAATTCAGATCATGATAACTCATTTTTGCTTTCCTCAAATGAAAGTGTTCATGTTCACATTTTGATTCATTTTGATAAATGTTTTTTTGAAAAGATTGAAGTACACCAGTGATGCAACAGTTAAATGACGTCATTTTTACGTCATACATTAATTTAATTGGAGTATGAACTGCCACAGAGAACTATCATATCTTTATAGGGTAAATAATGTCTTTTAACTATGTATCCATCGTGAATATCTTGTAATTTGTAAACAATTTCAAAACTACTGTTTGATGACGTCATAGTGACGTCATTACATTTACGTACAATACACTACCACCGAAAGATAGAGCATGCGCTAATGATCAATTGCTCGAAGTTTCAGTTAAGTTTGGATTAAAACTACGAAAGTTATGGAGGGGGGAAGGGGGCGGAATCTGCTCCCTTCCCCCCGGACTGAGCTTAGACTGGATAGAGTTAATACAGTAAACGTGAAATATTGCACTACAAACTCCTGAAACCTTAGTTGACAGTAGCATCCAAGTCAATCCTGCCTACAAGAAATGCCCCCAACTGCTGTAGGTCTATGATACACAAGTCCTGATAGAATGGAAGAGCAGATACAGTCTACGACCACTATGAGGCCAGCTAACAAAGCGATTTTTAACGAAAATTCCAGATAACAAGAACAGTAAGCTGCGGTGTTTACTCCAGACCGTTGTAGAAAACAATGCAGACTCATTTTTCGAAATCTTTCTTGAAAACTGTAAAACTCGCGCAATTCATTCCCACTGCTATGTGAAATATTTAAGTAAAATGATTTGAAAGATAATATTCTTGGGGCTAGTTCACAAAGTGGAAAGCGCATTTGTTTAGCAGGAATGTTCCATTGTTTATTTTGTCAAAACAATGTTAAAAATAAACTTTTTGTATGAACTATCTAGTAGGAATTATAGTTTTACTCTGCAGAAAATATGCTTCAAGGTGCTTCATCGCAGCTTATATATACTTTCAAAACAGTTATTAAATTAATCAAAAATAAAAAACGTGACTTGAAGGTTGAATATAACTATAAGTGATTAGGTCGGGTATCATGAATAAATTTGACGTCAAATGGTTTTAAGACAATCCAGAATAAACATTTCTGAACTCTTTAATTTTAACGAATGATATTGAAACTAACAGAAACTTAGTTCTTTGCAGTATGGTCGTTGAAAATGTGCGATGTCATGGTTTCTTGTTAATACAATTCATCCGCCCAATTTTTGGTTGTGTTGTTAAAAGTTAAGAAGATACTTGATTAATGGGTCTGAGAACAAAATCACTTTGCTGCTAATTATGGTGTTTAAAAATTAATTGTTATCACAAGATAAGGGAGTTGTATTTGAGTAACCATTGCAGTATCGTTATTTTGGGTAACTTGCTAACTTAAAATATAGTTAGTTGGATTTAGTATACATGTACGAACACTTTATCAGTTATATACCTGACTCAGTTAATAAAAACACTAAAACACAAGCTAAAGTCTTTGGAAATAGTTTCATGATCACTTGATACTGATTGTTCGCAATGTTTATGCAATTGCTTTGTATTGTGTTCATGCATACTTCAATCATGCCGCTGATGAGATTTCGCTAGAAAGCTTTGTTAAGAAAAATTAATTAAATATCAATTTATCATCATTCTCACTTTCTCTATTGTCTGAGTGGTGTACAAGTACATTTTTTGTTAGACTTGAATATCGGATAAACGTAGGCGCATATGCTGGGTATGGCGAAATGACTACCCTTTCTCTGCTGCATGGTGTCAACTCCTTTGACATCTTAGAATTTAAATCTTGCTGTTATTCTGCAGTTTTAAGTTTACGGCAGTTTTCTGAAGTAATAGCTTAAAACAATTTAATTTGCAAAGAGCCGATGATTCAATAAAAAGCCAACATTCTACAGTATTGCCGTTCAATAATTCCTTACTTACTTACTTACTTATATTTTAATCCTCGTAGTCTTACGATTATCATTCCTGTTCTACAACATGCAACAACTTCATTTGCACGCAAGTTTTCCTGAATCGTTTTGTGAGTCATTTTGTACGACATAAACTGAAAACTCTGAAACATCTAATGTAGACAACTGAACATTCCAGCATCATCTTGTCAGGGCAACATTAGTCGAATGTTTCTTTCATGACAAAGACAACGTGTTTATCTCCAGGTAGTCAAAATTATTTTAGAAGCAGCGGCAAAAGTGATAATAAAATATTTTTGCCTCTAAAGTTTCTAAAACTGTAATTGTTTTACCTTCCTTCGCGTCTGCTTTTCCCGTTCTATACTGGGCAAAATATAATATTAATAGATACCTTTCTAACCAATCCAACACACGGAATATACAACTTACCATTTCTTGATCTTATTTTTCGATAATCAAAACAGCGGAATCTGTTATCAAAGAATCCAAAGGTAGAACGTGTGCTTGTGTTGCAAACACATCTGTGTGGGGATCTGCTATCAGCTGTCGCGTCATAGCTTGAGCACGGTTCTCCTTGTGGAGTGATGTTGAAGTTGTCCACTTGATCCGAAGTTCTGCTGGCCGTGTAGACTTTAGCATTACAACGTAATGTGGAAAATACGAGAATATAACACAATAGAACACACAGCATTGCACTAGTGGTTATGGGCAGTAGTTGACCTTGATAAAAATGACTTCTAGTAAATTTTAGTTGTTCAGAAATACAACAATAAACTAGAGTATTTCAAAGCTCATGAAAATAATGTGATCCCAAGTTCCTTCTGCAGACAATCAGTTATTACACACCGTAGTCTTCAATATACTTTCTTAATGCAATTCACTCACGTGCTTTTATTATTCAGTCAGCTCAAGGTGAATATAGTTATTGATATTACCAACCTAGTTACGAATCTAGATCCGCAACGAAGATAACTTGATGTTTTATTTCGTGTTGTTACACATGAGTTCTGATGTTTACCTAACTGTCGGTAATTTTGTTTGCCTGCCAGTTTCCAAAGTTAACTCAACAAGCATCACAACTTGGTAGTTTTTATTTTGAATTGAAGGTTACGTGAAGTATATTATGTCAAATAGACTAAAGTTGATACCGGACTAGTACTTCAAAACTTATTTTCTTGAAACTTCATAAAAGGGAAACGCGTTCCCACTTGGTATGATAATATTTTCTACTGTCACGTAATTACCCAGATAGAAAATGAGCGATAATATTTTCTCACGACTATGTGGCACCACACAACCGTGTTTTGGTAACGATTTTATTTTGAAACGTCATATACTACAACAACAGCAACAACAACATTGGTATACAAGTGCACTGTTTTCACTGCCACTAGTACAAACATACACCGAATAATAATAATAATAATAATAATAATAATAATAATAATAATAATAATAATAATAACTGCTGCAATGTTGCGGAGGATAAGGGGTGCGTGCTTCTCTCGCGTTTATCGTCCTCTCCTGCCTCCTGTTAACTAACAACAAAAGTTACATCACACAACTCGTTAACTCTATCCAGCTGTTTTTCTCTGCAATGGAGAAAGCTCCAGGAACCAAATTTTATTGGGAACATTTCAATATGTACTGCAGTGTGTCAGCTGCTAGGCTATTGCTATGGTAACAAGGTTTTGAAACACTGTTTTTCTGTTTTTTAAATTAGCATAAAATTTGCCGTGACAGTGCTAATTACTGGCCAAAATATTCCTTTTTTAATACATATCAAATTCTGAACATCAAACTAGATGTTTTGAATGCATATGTACCTGGGAAAATACCTAACTGAATACAACTTATAAAAATTGTCTTGAATTATGGGTAATTTTTAAAATGCGGAATTTTATGACTTCATAATGACTTCATCATTACGCAACCACTCATAAACACCTTTTAAAAAATCTACATCTTCACCCAAACATTGTTTTTGCCAAGTATCGTTTCATTTACCCCAATACTACATATCTTAAAGAGAAGCCGCCATTTTAAGGTCTAATAAGCCCGGCCTGTTGCTGTTATTATTATTATTATTATTATTATTATTATTATTATTATTTTTAAAACGCATTTGGTCTTTAAGTCTTGCGATGGTTTCCCTTCTCGAAAATTCTTGCACATGTTAGGATGTCGTTGCCATTACTCCATTAGTAACAATAATAACTATTTCTACTAAAAGTATCGCGGCCAAAGAGCTTATAGCTGAACTACCCCTAGTTAACAACGTCCACAATTAAGCTAAACCTTTAAACAAAAATTTGCTATAGATCTTCTTAAAATGCGTTTGGTTTTAAACCTTGGTGGACTAAAAACTCGGTTTTCCTCAGGTCTTGGATAGAAATGTTTTGGGCGGGCCAATGGGTATACAACTTATGCTTGGGTTATTCATTATCTGTGCGAACAATTTGTTGGTAAGCTTTTGGCTTCAGACGGAGAAAGAAGCTAGTCCTGCCTTGTACAAGGCATCATCGTATAAATCTGTATGTTTGTTCGATGACTGATCTTATGCGTGCTAAATAGAATTTGATAAGACCGGTGTTTGGTAATTTTGATCTTATTTTATGCTAGGTAAGAGCATGTAACTTCTTTTAAGCTTTCTTCACAATTTTGGGTACATATGCTATATATCATGTTAGGTCGTTTGAGATGTGGAGACCTGAGAAAGTGGCACTGTTGGCTTGTTGCAATCGTTGGATGATTTGAAAACGACGAGAAAGCAGCCCAACTAAACACAATGAAAATGGCTACGAAGAACTTGAAAAACAGCTGAATGACGTAAGCTAGTATTCTGTTTTTACCCACATGGCACATAGTTACAGGTATCACGCTGTTGCTATAGAACTACAAAAATGAACTATGTTCTTTTCAACTTTCTATCATTTTTATTCATTCGAATAGCATTTGCTAAATATTCCAAAATACAGTTGATTGTTTTTTTTTACAAACATAAACATGATGAAGTACTTCTACCGAAAAGCATCCTGCGCACAGCTCTGCTCCATCGCCGGGTATTCAAAAAATACTTTAATGCAAGTTTTTGAGTTGTGGAAAGATTACGCCATATATAGTCAAAAGACTGTTCTCCCATTGTGCAGCTAATCTCTCGGCTTGTGCTATCAGAGCAAGCTGATTACAAACAAGCAATATCGATCCTTTGTGTATTCCGATTTCTGTATTGAAAAAGATCTAATTTTGTGAGAGCGGATGTGCTTACCATATTGCTTTTACACGAGGGATCTTAGGCTCACGAAACGTTTTTTTCTGTCAAATTTGCTGTTAAAGAACGGTTTTCGTGCTTCACATATTGTTTTACAAACTGGATCAGCCTCTTTTGTATCAGTAAACAAGAACAGCACTGTTTTGCTTTGGTGAACAATCTCAGCTTGATATCATTACGATGGAGAACAGGGGGTTAAATTTGATTTATATCATGTATTGTATTGGCTCAATGGGGCAAATAATCAACGAATAATTTTTTATGGAGCTATCATCACCATAATGACAAATATTGGCTGTTTTCTATTTCAAGCGATTCGAATTGTGTTACCGTACAATTAATCTAAATCTGTAATCTACAATGGGTTTCCATGACGTGGATTAGGACATATACAACAAAAAACCCCAGAAATTCGTAATGAAAAATAGGTCGAACAATTCATCAATTAAGGCAATTGACTTTTTAATGGTGAGTTTGCATGCATCCGTACGGAGATGGGAGTGAGGACGAAGAACAGAGAAACAAAAAGAGTTTTCAAATATAATTTCTGATGTAATTTTAGCTTTGGCCAATGAAAATGTTGGCACCCACTCGATATTTTTAGCCTTTGTGCACAGAATCAGAGATACCTCCTTCATGTTTTCAATTTTGGCGACATAAATCTGACACCCCCTTAACAGGCTTTCGTATTTATAAAAATTTTACGGTAATTGTTAAGTGGATGTTTCGTTCAAAACAGGTTGCTATGGCCTGCGTGTGGCAGCTAAATTTGTCTTGTTATAACCTGTTTTAACTTTGCTTCAAACTGTACCTATTAGAATATCTTTTATTTTGCTAAGGAAGTAACAAGGTGGATTTGACAATTTTTCCAAGCAGTTTTTCTATTTTTTTATATAACATAACCACATTTGTTATTGCAATAATAATATAGCCAAACAACCACAAAATAAGGTAAAAAATGAAACTAAACAAAAATTTTCGTCTTTTTAAAAGTTTAACTCTAACTGAGGTGGGAAATTATGTAGTTACTAAACATGACGAACATGCTTAAAAATGTCGTTTAACCTAAATACAAATATGCAAAAATGAGCCAAGGCTTCAGATAGACATTTTATGTGGCTATGTCCCTATGACCTACTACAAAAAAGCGAGGTGCATTCTGCTGTCTGAGCTCTGTTTGCTAGGAACATCACACTGACCCATGTTTGATGTATTTCGTCGGTTTTCTCAAAAAAAGGAAGCAGCCGCTTTATTTCAATTCTACTTATAAATCATAAAAATTCATATCCATAATGCAAGATGTTCCCAGCAAAGGTGAGGGAGAAACCGCCAAATACCAGAATACGGAGGTGAAAGGGGGAGGGGCCGGGGGAAGGGTTGAAACTTGAAATTTGTTTTCGCTGGTCATCGGACGTAGCAAAAGTGCCTCTTGCTGGATTTCCTTGTCTCCGTGTTTCCCGTATATAAATGAAATTCCTGTTGTGGATTTGGGAACAACTTTCTGATTAATTTTCCCCATAAAAATTTTTATTGCGTTCGGAAAATAAATTTCTCTTAGTTTTCGTCGTGTTGGGTCAGAAGCAAAAGCGGCGGTAAAGGAGATGATAAGTGTGACAGCATTTTATATATGGTGGCCAGACAGGGTGAATTCGCCTAAAAAACATCCTTTCATGCTAGAAGTGTTTTTAAGTACTACAGATTGGATTTCAAGCCAAAGTTTAAAGAACGGTCACCCCCGGCAATCTGCATCCTCAATGTTAGGCAAGGCATGTCCTTATAATTAGAGTAGTACTGTAAACCAGTCCACGAAAAAACTTCACAAAAAGGCTTTTATATCTTACTGCGCACTCATCACCATTATTTCTGTGTCCCCTCAAGGACAACTGACGTCAGGTATTTCTAGAACTAAATATGTATTTGAGGCATGTTCCTCAACTTCTGCACAGTAATCCATTGAATCTTCAGTACAGTTTGTTGACATTAATTTAGAGTTTCCATCTAGACTCTCTACCATTGGATCACTCCTTTCACAATCGATGTACTGTGGCGTTTCGCCTCCACTGCGTTTATCTAAGGAGCAAAACAAATAATACTAATTAAGCATTTCATGCTGGAATATATAATTACATTTATGCATTGTGACAGAAAACAAACGGGAGCTTCTAAAATTATTTCGACATCTGGACCCAGTCGGCATTCACCGAGGATTAGCATTGGGCTTTGAACAACCGGGCCCAGGCTCACATCATAATAATCACACTAAGCTTTCAATTATCCAATGTCATCAAGGTCCTGGATGACCCTGGTAACCGCGCCGCGTCACAAGCAGAAGCCTGGACACTAGAGCAAGTGATGACTTATTCCATACTCACTTCCTATGTCGAGCTGTTGATAGTCATGATTTTCCTTAGTTGTCCGGTCCAGACTCTTGTAGATGGGTGATGCAGCTGACTCCCCCATGGGGACTACCTCCTCATAAACAGGTTCATCTGAAGCACAATGGTTAACATGTATCCCCTGTGGTATAAATCGCTTTCGCTGATAACTAGTTGACAGGCAAAACTGGTCATTTCATATAATGTTAAGATCAAAGCAATGTATATAGATTCAAAGTCGTTTTCTCGCTTTCTCTATTGCGTTTTTGTAACGTTTAATAACTACTATGTTGTAATCAAATACATTTATGCTAGAACTATCTACACTATTACTGTTTTCATTATGAGTTAGCGTAGTTATATTTGCAATACATCGTATTCAATTCTAGTTCATATCAATTCGATTTTTTATTGATGAAAGATTCTTAATCGACAATAAGAAATAGTTAAAGACGTAAATTATTAATAAAGTGTTAGAACATTATAAACTTGCCTCTCCTCTTTCCTTCAATTCTTTTCGTATAATCAATCTCTTCATAAGGTCCATCCATACGAGATAGCTGTACTGGAGCCTAAAGAGGTAAGAGTAGGCTCTGAGAATCAGTTACATCTTTATATCTGGAGTCCTACAAATGCATTTTGCAGTCATTTAATTTTCGCTTGGTTCACACTTGTGACATAAGCGACACAAATACTGATTCAATTATTAGTGGGAAAGATCAATGAATATCCTAGTATTTTTAAATGTATTTTTCCCTTTGTTGTGTAAATTTCTTATCCTAGAACCTCTGCTCATCTCACTATTTACTGTGACCTAGGTTTAATGAAATCCAGACAAACATAGTGTACCAATAAAGGGAGACAACAATTATACCTAGTTCTGTTGACACTTGACGGACCGTTTCCTTCAAATGTTTGCTCACTACGCCTCTTATGTTACAGCAAATATCTTTAAGCCCTTGAAGATCTACTTTTAAAGGTTCCTTCAGTGCTTTTGGTTGGCAGAACTCAGTAAAGTGAATTGGAAATAAGATAGTGAACTACTCACGTTTATGTCTCTTGCACGTCCTGCAATTCAATAAAATAATTCTATTTCAGTTTCTAAGGCACAGATAAGATAAAAACTTCTGATATTTATTATACATATACATGTTTTTAAGATTGTGTTTCAAGTTATTTATCACCGTTTTTTATGACATGTTGCAGAAAGTGTACAGAGTCCCTACACACATAAAGCGTCAGTCTTAGTGTACACCTACAGCGTGTATATGTAATGCCAAATTTCTTTTGTTTTGCTAAATTTCTTTTTGTTGACTGGCAAAACAGATTGCAGAAAAGACCAGTTGCTAGACGTGGATTTCTCCGCCAATACTTGTCAAAATTGCACGGTTTGGCGAGCTGGAACTGAAAAACTGAGCAGCTCCAATTCCTAAGCAAGGACCGTGGAAAGTTCCAATAGGCAGTCGGTATCTTCCATTACATACAAAAGTATGCCTCTTATTATACACGGCCTTATACGTACGTCTCAGAGAAAAGGTATCTTGATGCTGGACACAACATCGAGATGACTCAATTATTCTTTTCGAGAAGAGTCCAGCAAAGCTATACCCATTGGTATTCCGTGCCAACAGGTATCGTTGCGTTGCAATACGTAGACAAAGACCGTTTTTGGCGCCACAAAAACATTTCCAATATGTGAGGTATCACTTTTAATTTAAGTTTTTTGAAAACGGAACAAAAAGCAAGCGCAAGGAATGTTTTGACGTCTGTTCTTGATCAACCAGCTGAGGTCTGTTTTTGATCAACCAGCTGAGGACTGTTCTTGATCAAACGGTCTTTCCAGGTTCTTTTGGGGTCTTGCCTAAACTAATGGACAAAATGGAGGAAAGGAAACTAATTAATGATATTTGTGCTTGTTTCTTTGTTTATTTTCATCGAAACAAATTGCAAAGAGCTTGTGCTTGTTTATGCGTTTGTTCTTACGTCACTCTTGAAAACCAAGCTTGAAAAAAATAGTTTAGTTTGGAAAATGTGTTGATTACTATGTGATTGTGACTAAAATTTCTCTACATCAAGCTTTGTACTCTAAATTAGGAATACACTGACTAAACTTACTTACCTTGTACGTTTTCTTGACTTTGCCAAAAGCTGTATATTCTATAAAACAGACGTATGTATGTATGTATAAGTAGTTAGGAGTTTGACAGGAAATAATTAATATTAATATTGTAATAATGACATCGCAAATACATTAAAGAAACAGTCATTATTTTATTATATTTAATACAGGAAAGAAAGGTTGATACAACTTATCGACTGGAGTCGGTTGCCTTGGCTACTGCGTTCGATGAAATCAATAGTGAAGACCAAAGCCTGCCATTTCAAAGGATGATATATTATATAGTAATAGTAGTAGCAGTAGTAGTAGTAGTAGTAGTAGTAGTAGTAGTAGTAGTAGTAGTAGTAATAGTAACAGTAGTCTGTTGTAGTAGTAGTGCTAGCAATAGTATTGATATGACAAATATGTGCTTTTTAAAGGATGTTAGATGTTAGCTCAGTTGATAAGATCTCTGACTGCTAGCTAGAGGGTCCCGGGTTCGATTCCCGGCATAGCCATTGGGTTGAATATTTAGGTGATCTTCTTTCGCCACACCGTCCTTGGACAGGGACGTAAAGCCGTTGGTCCCCCAGGTGGATGAAGAGCCACTCTGTGGAAATGCCACCTGGGTAATGCCATTATTATTATTATTTTTATTATTATTACTATTATTATTATTCAAGAGATGTGGAATTTTCCTGAACTGAAAAATGGTATATTATTAAACATTAATGATAACAAAAACTGTTACAGTTAAGTCACCTCTGTTTTCTCTTCAGGATCCGAACGATGGCCAGACATCCCACAACGAGTATGAAGACAGCTGTAGCTACACCAAGTGGAATTAAAATAACTTTGGAGTACACATCCGGCTCAGGAACATAGCCGCTCTCAGGAGTGTTCGTGGTTCGTGTGTGTACTCTTGACGAAGGCTGTTAAACAATTTCAAAAAAACAGTGTGAAGATAGTTCTCAAAGTTGATCATTTTTCAATTACTGGAATGACAACCAATAAAAACTAACCTTCCAATAATTTGTAACTTCGCACCCGGAAATGATAGTGTTTATTGACAATTTGCCCTCCAACAGCAAGTGTATTTTAATCATAGTTACTATATGTTTTGATAGATTAGCACAGGGGACGGGAGATAGGCAACCAGACTCCGTTATTTACAAAATTGTTAGAGGTACGAGTGCATACACATGGAACAACTTTGGCAACTTTTTCGTTACTTCCGATACAATTATTGGACCACAAACACATTCAATTTGATTCTACATCTGATGGATTTTTAGCAAAATTGAGCACATTTCCTGGTATTTTTATAAAAGCATTAATTTGATTAATATAAACACTTAGGAAATAATAAAATGGAAAAAATTACGCGAAAAATTAAATAACCAGTGCAAAGTGCGTAAACGATTCCGAATAAATTATACACGAGGCCATCATATGATTAAAACCAAACGATTTATCCTTATGTGGATTAAATGTATATTCCGTAGTTTTTCTTTATTAAAAACCTTAAAGGATTCTTTTGTTTTTTAAATGTTTAAAAACTAAACTTTTCGACTTGATAAGTCACCGCCAGAATTAACACTAAATTTAAAAGGCTATGCCACCAGCTTCCTTAGGGAATAGTTTTAGTTCGTATAATTTTACTTTTTTGTTTAGTTCCGGTTTGATTGATGCGATGTAAAAGGCTTCGACCAATCGCCTACGTATAAAAGGATAGAAAGTACGTAGCGGTACGTTTGAAGGTGAAGATGTGGTTGGGGTTCGATACAATGTACCTAGCTGGTTCTGACGTTTTTGTAACGTCCACATGTTTCTCAACTCTCGTTTCAGGGTTTCTTGCGGTTTCTCCAACATACTGAATATCACAGTTGTTACACGTTGCCTTGTAGACGTGTAACAACTTTCGACTTGAACAATGACTCGATCTTGCGTGTTCGCCAAATAATGAAGTACTTAAATTTGCCGCCTGTGTATGATTTTGGTTTCCTAATAAACATCTGGCTGTTGAACTTATTCTTTGTGTAAAAAGATGTCTTATCCCAACATTAGTTCTTTCGTCAAACCAGTGGACTGGGACGATGGGGTTATTCGCCACCCTTTTTTCAAATTCTTTGATCGTGTCGTGTACAAATTTGGACGGGTAACCTGAGTTTACAAATGACTGTTTAATGTTTTGGACTTCACTCTGCCAATCAGATGCAATTTTTTTTGCTCGATGTCATGTTTCGATGATGGTGTTCTTTTTCTAATTCTTTGGGACGGCTGACTTCCGGTGAACTTGTTGTTTGCCGGCATTTTTGTAGACACTTGTGAAAAGACTTTCCTCACTTGATAGTGAAAGCGGTGTCAGGGATACGGTTTGGCTCTTTCTCTACGGTGAATTGGATGTTGGGGTGGTAGTTGTTCAAACTTTCCACAAACTTTCCAAATTTTCCTCTTGGTGAAGCAATCATTGACGTACCTATCATAAAACGGGAGGTTTCTAGGGGTAACAATGTACTTTTCGAGTTTACACATGAAGATGTTGGCGAGAGAAGGGGAGAGGGAGTTTACCATGCTGCACCCAGGAGCTTGTTTGTAGAGTTTCCCGTTAAAGCTAAAGGCTTTTCCTTTCGTAACTCTTTCAAGAAGTCTCTTCATGACTAGTTTGGATGTGATTTGTGGGAGTTTATTGTGATCATAGATCTCTTCTAAAACATGATCGATGGTTTCTTGAACCGGAATTTTCTTGAAAAGCGACGTGACTACGTACGATACTAAGATCTCATCCTCATTGACCGATCAGCTTTCGAGGTTTCCTGCGAAGTCTAATGCGTTCTTTATAGTACGTTCAGCTTCAGCTAGGGGACAAGATACTTTGAAAGTGCTTTGGCTGTTTCATAGAAATGCGTTCCACATGTACTAATTATTGGGTGTAGTTTCAGGTTAAAGGTAAAGGTAAAAGGTAAAGCGACCTTATTTAACGAGGGTAACACGTGACAGTAATTAAGTAACTGATAAACT